>CAKNWT010302605.1:0-18346 GCA_932066315.1 Andricus coriarius | reverse complement strand
TTCTTAAACTGGGTGTAGAAAAGAAAAACCTATATATTTCAATCCAGAAAAAGGTTGTTAATTTTCTTATGAGACTTTTGAAAAATCATTAATTTCAAACTTCAAGCGCTTTGTTTATTGAGCAAATGAGCACCGGAAAACTTTGAACGCCATTCGCACTGAATTTTTTTTGTTGCTTTAAATTCGAACTATAAAATAAGTGCCTGGACGTTCAAATTCATGATTTAGGCACAGTTTCAACAGCGAAGTTACCAACTTTATTGTTTATTGAATAGCGGCGGACTGGGTCCCTGGGCGCAGAGTGGGAGACATGGTTGGGGGCGCCTTTTTACAAAAAAAAAAAAGGTTCTATAAGTCTATATATACACAGGCAGGTCGTTTTGATGTACTTTCTGTTTATTTTTAGAACTTCTTATACATTGCCTTCAAACAAGTAATATGGGCTTTCCACATATCGTAAGAATAAAATATTATGGATGTAATAGTTTGTACATTTCTTTGGACTTTGCTGCATCATGCCCTAGAAAAGTTCAAAATTTCATTTCTTATGTAGCAACCAAACTGTCCAATATTTAAGAAAACAATACTATACTTTCATTCGATAGTTTAAAAAATCTATCAAATAAGTCTGATGTAAAATAATTTAATGAAATTCTGCTAAAACGATTCTGTCAAGTTGTGTTAAATTATATCCTTATGTTATGAATGAAATTATTATTCTACTGTTTGAAAAATTCAATAATAAGTCTTAAACTTTCTGTTTATTCAGAAAATATTGAGAGAGCTGGAATCGCTAATTTGAACATTCCAAACTTTAGTTTTTAACTAGTAGTTTTATCAAATCCTGTCAAAATTTTCGCAAAACTTCAACCTTGCAAAATATATATGTAATATTATATTTATACTAACGTAGTTTAGAGATTATATTTCTAGCAATTGATGAAAATATTTTTCCTAAAACACTTCAACATTGTTCGGTTAATTTTGTGAGATAAGAAATTGATTTCTTTCACGTATTATTACGATTTTGGAATATTGTAGTTTTTGAGTCAATAAATAAGAGAAACATGTAAAATATGTACTGAAAAATACTTTATCAATGATTAATTAGCTGATCCAGCAGTATAGGAAACTGAGATAAGACTGAGATGAGACGATTTTTGGTTGCGCTTCATTAATTGTTCAATATCTTTGTTTATAAAAATATATTCGTACATAAAGCTGTTCTAGGGGGCGCCCAAGTGTCCTTAGGGGCGCCACACCAAGAGGGGCGATTTGTCGATTTTTGGCGATTTGGTTTGATTTGGCGATTGCATGATGGAGGGGCGAGGGTGGGCGCCCACCCTGAGGGTCCACGCCAGTCCGCCGCTGTTATTGAAATATTTACGTTGTTCTTTATTAAATAGTTTTAGGTGACTTAAACACGTAATTTAGTATGCAATAAAGTCGAAAAATTCTGAAAACTTGCTGAGTTAGCGCGAGTTGAAGTAGGAAAAGATTTAAATTTCTTGTTTTTGAAAAATATATATTTGACCAATTACTGCAATAACTATAAAACCCACAAATTTTTGCAAGAGGAACAAAAATTCCCCTTTGAAATTCTTTATAACTATCAGTGCTTAAAATTAAAATTAGAACAATTTTTATAATGGACTTTCAGGACAATGCTTTTCGGGCTGCATCCACGCGTATCCTCGTCCGATCCTCAAAGCCAAAGGTTCAATTTGAATAACGTGATTGCATTTCTCCTACTCTCTAAATCTGCTCGCAGTGAAAAGACTGATTCATGGATAAAAAGGCAATCACTGATTCTTTCAATTACAAATTAACATTATGTTTCTGTCTCAAAAGTGGGACATTTCATTAGTTTTCACGGACACTTCAATGATATTTTTTATTGCAAATCAGACTTTCTGATGGATTGTCAGTAAATTTTAACTACTACATACATGAAATAATTTTTAAGGTCGTGAACGATTTACTTACGAGCCAACATTATGAAATAAGTGGTAATTAATTCATAATTAATAATTGTTAAAAAAATATATTTGTTAAATATCTTTTAATATTTCAGTATTTATTTCTTTTGAATTTAAATTGAAAGTGTTATTAGACAAAATGTCCGAAAATGGACAGTTTTCGAGATAAAGAGGGTTAAACGAGCAGCAATTGTAACAAACATTAGCAAATATCTTGAAAACTGAAGGTCTGAGAAAAAAATATTCCCAATGAAAGTTACTCAGCTCTGACGAGGAAATGTAAAGGAAGTAATGACCTTAACGCAATATTCATTTTTCAAGGTCATTCAATGTAAAATTGACATTTATTGTTAATATTAAGAAATAACTGCTCCAATGATTTTCGTGTGTATATATTTTTGTGTGTAGGCTATATATTGTCATCACAACACCCCTTTAAATACACCCACGCAGTACCAATCATTTCTACAAAGCTGAAAAGACTTTGTGTATATTTACGTGTAGGATATTGTCAGTATATAGCTGATGAGCGCAACACATCAGCGAGATTTAGTAATTATCTTGTTAATAAAGGCAAATCATGAGCAAGACCCAGCCAATATCAGGCCAATGGAGGTAACTTATGACCTGGATGTTGTTAATATCTAGCCAATGAAGGCAAGATACGATCACGATGTTGTCAATATTTAGCCAATGAAGGCAAAATACATATGTGGAAGTCTTAGTCAATATCCAGAAAATAATCAAAAGAAAAGTCCATAATGTTGTCAATATCGAATCAGTGAAGGTAAGAAATATGCTGGACTACATAAAAAAATCATTGGAGCAGTGACTTCAATATTTTCGAAAAATGCTCATTTTCCTAAAGGATAAGATACGAAAATATTCACAAAGTCTTTCAAGCTTTACAGAAATGATTGGTACTGCGTGGGTGTGTTTCAGGGGGTGTTGTAATGACAATATATAGCCTGAGAACCACACACAAAAATCATTGGAGCAGTTATTTCTTAATATTAACAATGAATGTCAATTTTACATTGAATGAGCTTGAAAAATGAATATTGCGTTAAGGTCATTACTTCCTTTGCATTTCCTCGTCAGAGCTGAATAACGTTCATTGGGAACATTTTTTTCGCTGACCTGCAGTTTTCAAGATATTTGCTAATGTTTGTTACAATTGTTGCTCGCTTAACCCTCTTTATCTCGAAAACTGTCCATTTTCGGACATTTTGTCTAATAACACTTTTGATGGAAACATTGGGAACTACAATTTTACGAAGTTTAATCAAAATCGACCGAAAGCCATTTCGTGTACATTTGCTGCGGGGTCCTTTCAAATTATTCTTGAAGTTTTTTTTTAAACTTCTAAATACCTTTTAAAATTATTAGAATCTTTCCTTAAACTTTTAATTAATCCTGCCAAATTAAAAAAGGTGCTTTAAAATTTTACAGATTTTTTTTTACAATTTAGAGAATCTTTTGAAATCTTTTTAAATATTTTCGAAATTCATTTTTTAGAATAAGAAATCCTTTTAATTTTCCTACAAATCTTGATAAATTCGATTAATCCTTTTGATTTTTTTTAATGTTTAAAAAGCTTCTGACTTTTTTGGTAGAAATCTTCAAAAATCTAAATTTTGTTTTACATTTTTTTAAATCTTTGCAATTATTTTTTCATCTTTTAAAATTGTTCATATATCTCTTGTCCTACTTAAATTTTTTCTAAAGTAATAATTCTTCAATTTATGTTTATTCATTGAAATTTGTTTTAAATACTTTCTTTAAATATTCCGTTAAAATTAATGTTTCAAAATACAAAACCATTTAAAATTTTCACAGAAATCTTAAGAAACTTTTTTAAATATATTGAAACACTTGAAAATCCTTAAAAAGCTGGAAAATTTTAATTCGAAATTTTCAAAAATCTACATTTTGTTTTACAACTTTTGAAATCTTTTTAAGTTTTTAAGTAAGTTTGAATCTTTTCAAAATTTGTAAATATCTCCTCAACTGACTTGAATTATTTCGCGTGATTCGTCATCATTCGTAAATTCGCGGATTTAAATCTTTTTACTTTAATCGATTCTCTTTTCCTGGGTGAATCTACCAACGATTGTGTGCGTGTATTAAATTATTTATTATGAAATTTGTAGCTTTCAGAATCTATGTGATGTGCATATGTAATGTTAATTATATGGAAATGTATACTATCAACTTAAAAAAAATTATTTATTTATTCCCCTAGATGTAGATTATTTGTATCATGTACTACATGTACTTGTAACCAATTTTATATAAAAAATAATAAATATTCATAAATATTCATAAATATTCATTTTAGAATAATAAAAAAAATGATTCCTGTTTTACCGACTTAATATTTTTTTTACTCGCAAAAAAAAATATTAGTCCAACGACGTCCGTTTTAATCTTCTTTATTAATTCCAACAGTTTTAGCGAATAAATGTTTATTATTTTTTAAACAAAATTGGATAAATATAAAATTGGGTAATCAAGGTACCTTTACCAAGTACTGCAGGGACCTGTAATACCTTTTCGTACTCGACGGCCATCTTAGTACGTGACGTCAAGAAGGTACCATAAAGCAGTAAAGATTATGGTTATGGGTCTGACTCGTGATGACCCTAATAATGATGTCATATTGGGGGTTCAAACTGCTAGCTGGGACAAAAGGACCGTGGTCTTCTGGGGACCAGAAAAGATCACTTTCAGATCACTTTAAGGGCATGTGATACATAAACAATGATCGATTTTAGCAGTGTTAGGTTCCCCCGGCTTTTTTCCTACAATAATAAAGATTTTGCCTTAAAAATTTAGGGAATGATAGCGAACATGCTAACGGACGTCCCCAAACTCTTCTGTTGTGGAATAATTTAAAAAATTTCATTTTGCTAAATTTGATTAATATATGTGTATTTTGAGGTTATGTGTGTTACAATTCTCCCCGCTGCTTTACTTCCAAACTACACAATATTTTTGGTCGAAAACTTAGGACAAGTAATAAAACATAGTAACTAATGTCCCGGAACTAAGCTTGTTTGTAGGCAATCCAAAAAATATATTTCATAAATAATTTAATTTATGCTCGTTAGGACGCCCTCTATGCCACTCGGTACAACAGGTACCAACATTATCGGAATGACAGAGACTTGACAACCGATCCTATCCCCTAACTAAATAGTGCATATACAGAAAAATGTTATTTAGCAGAATATATTTTTTTTTGCTATTATCCCTTTAAAAAAGAGTCTGGGGACGTCCGTTATTCTATTTTATAGCATCTCCGAATTCAGTTTTTACAAATTTTAAGTTTTGTGGACAAAAACCCGGGGGAACTGAACCCGATTGAAGTATCACATGCCCTTAAGACAGGCCTATACCTGCCTATACTGTAGTCTTAAGTTGGTCTTTCTTTTCACGAGGGAAGGTTTATTTCATACTTGATAAATCTGATTTTATAGGGAATTTTCCGCGTCTAGGGAAAATCCGGACGCGCTCGGGGAAAACTGAAGTCGGATTCGTGTTCAGCGCCCCAAAATACGTAAAAATATCATGCCTGATCTGTTTCCTGATTATTTTAATACAAAGGGTAATTATACCCAGAACAGTTGGTTTACTCGGGAATTTTCCGCATCTAGTGGAAAATCCTGCCGTGCTGGGGAAAAACTGAAGTCAGATTCGTGTTCAGCGCCCCAAAATACGTACAGGTACCATACTCTGATCTCTCGCACAACCAACTTTTTTTTTGTGGGCCTGTGTAATTTTCCTGGATTTTTGACATAGGTGTTGTTACATTTAGGCACAAAATACCAATGGTAGTGCTGTGTTCTTTCCGCTTTTATAAAAAAACGTGAATCGCCGGGCTTATTTACTAGCGTGTGGCGGCGTGCTACGTCACACCAATATGGCGGAATGGGCGCGACAGCAATAGGAATTTTAAATATGTAAAAATTTTTCTTTTTCAAATATAAATTCGAAAAAAATTTTTTTTTGCACTATGCTGGTATTATTAGTGATTTTAGAGCATATACTTTAATATGCAAAAATAAAATAAAAATAGTGGATGACCCTATTCGCTCTCATTTTCCGGCTTTTCCCGGGCTTGGCAAATTTCCAGTAATTTCTCGGTCCAGCGACCACCCTGAATTTGATTATATTTGTTCAAATTGTAATGTATAGCTATTTTCTTAAGAAAATAATGTAAAGCGAAACTTCAGTTTTCTGAAACCTATTACATCTGCGATATCCTGACACATTTAGAAATGCTACAAGTGAATACAAAAGTTGAGTTTTTTTGGCAAATTCTTAATTTCAGAGCACTCGACACCTAAAACAGTGCAAATAGGAATTAAAGTGTATACAATTATCTGGAAATTTATAAAAGGAGAACTTTTTATGTCTAAAAATAATTCCCGACCTTCAGAAGTCAATGTTGAGTTTAAAAAATATTTTCATCAACATTTGCGGTATAGCGAATCGTCGCCAAGTATAAAAAAAGCTACCAAGAATCTTTCTCTTATCTGAAATAATCTAATTTTTTTATTTTTAAACAATGTTTATGCATAAATCAACATTTTGATAATTATTGAATGAGTAGGCTCCATTTCTTTTGCAAAATTAATTCAGAATTCCTGCCAATGACACTTTGCAACGATACATTGCCAATTATTGGCAACAAATGTTAATTATTTGGCCAATGTTTAGAAATACATGCACGGTGATATACATGCACTCTATGTGAATTAGCCTTTTACTTGCGTTTTTTGTACGGACTGTCAGGCAGATAAAGAATTACATGTGTTTTAATATTATTTTTAAGATTCAGCATTAGGAATTTTTCAAAACAAATCACATATAAAATTATTGTTCAAAATACCTGAAAATTATTTTCGAAATTTTTTGAATAATAAAGATATTCGTGCAAAAAGTTATTTACCTCGCCACTATATGCAACAAGAGATAGACAAAAATTGCATGGGCTTTTGATACTCACCATATGGCCATATCAGCCTCCCTATAGGGTTTTGTCCATCATAATAAACATTTTTCGCTAAAACTTTACAAAATGATAAAAAAACATAAAGAGGTATGTCTGTAAGCTGTTTATTTATTTTTCCAAATTAAAGAAACCGTCATTTCTGTCTTACTGACGTCAACATGTTTTTTATTTTAGAAAAAGAACAGTCGGCAGACATCCTTCTTCATGTTTTTAATTATTTCCCAAAGTTTCCGCAAAAAATATTTATTGCTGTGTACAAGAAAAAATTGCTCATATGGTAAGTATTACCTCCCTTAAAGTAAAAACTGCCCTAGTTAAAAAAAATACCTAAATTTTTCGTAATCAGGGACCTTCATTAAATCTATTCAAAATAGGTTATCTGTATAGTAATATACTATATTTAAATAATAATAATATTAATTCAATTTATTCAATATTATGGATTTTAGTGTATGTATAAAAGAATCACCCTTAGAAAGCAGTTTTAATTAGTTGAAAATGTAAAAGTCATTCGCTTATTTTTATTCATTATGGTTTAATGGCGAGGAGATCTGTAGCTACCAATTTATGCTCTGTCGTATCAAACATTGCGATACCTTAGTGCTTATATGTGTTATGATATAAATGAGCCATAGTACAGTTTGTACTAGGAATCGTACTTGTTAATAAATGCACCATCTTAACGACAGAAAAGAAAGAAAAGATATTATTAGACTTAAGCCGGCTTATCTTCAAAACCATAATAATTAACAAAATAAATAGCAGAAATTGAAAAAAACTATTTGAGATAATTATGGCCAGCAATGTAAAACAAATGTGATGGAGGATCCCTACAAAATTATGCCTAAATTATACCTTGTTTATGAGACTATGGATAAATAATAATTACTCGTTGCACAAGAAAATATCAAGAGAGTAAAAAGTTTTGTTTGTTTCGAAAGTTGAATGGTAATCTTTTCTGCTTGATACTTTACTGGTGAGCTATTGATATGAGGTGAAATATCAATCTAATGTCATTACTTCCGTGCAAAAATGCTGTCATCTATGGAATGTTGGACGTAATCAGCTTTGTATGCCCGACGCAAAATAAAATCGTATATTGCACTGCACTCCGACACGGCGCGGCGATTAAGTACGTGAAGAAGTTACTACTGAATTACTACACTGTAATCCAGTGGTATACTTGTAGTATACTACAGGCATACCTTTAGTAAACCAGTAGTATACAAATTTAATTCTGTAGTACTCGGCTGTAGTTATCCTGTAGTACAGTTTCGTAAGGCCGAAGCCTGATATTATCCTTCAGGATCTGAAGACCAAGATCATTTACGTGGTGGAAATCTCGGCACCAGCCGATGGTAATATCACGGTAAAGGAGGAAGAAAAACGGGCGAAATATCAAGCTGTCTTGGAGGTATGAAAGCATCATTTCTTAGCCAACTCAACAAGATTTCGTCTTGCCAGCGTCAGGCTCATTCCATCGCAAACCGGATGCAAAAGGCTGTTCTTCTGGGATCACTTCATCTGGTCCGTGAGCACTGTTCCTCATAACGTTCTACAAAGATTGGTAGCTCTAAAAAAGTATCCAGAGGTGAAAGCTTCCTCTCCAACTGTCCTGTCTGTCGCGTAAGGTCATCCGCCGTTAGAGACCTGAGCCCAAGGAACAGTGCTGAACGATGTTCTCTCGCGTAAATTTCCCGCTCTTGCTTACCTTCTAGGACAGAAGGAGCAAGAGTGGATGACGTAAACGTTCCAGTTGCGTCGGGATTGGTTACTTTAAGGAACTATGATCGTACCTTCCGGAACCTACAAATTCTCACCAAAAAAAAATATCAGTTAGAATTTATAGGTTAGGAATTCAAAATATTTTTATAATCCCTTCTAGAAATAATTAATTGATAACAATTCAGAACTATAGAAAGAAATTTGAATTGTTTCTAATGGTGTTTCTTAATCGTGTGTGCCCGATTGGGAACGATTGAGTGTTGTAAAGTTTCAATCGTTCCCAATGAGGTTCATGGTGCAAAACTAACCGCAGGTGGCAGCACCGAGCCGAGTACTAGAGCCTCTGTCGATGAGAGATAAAAAAAATATGGTGCTTGTTGTACTTTTGCTTATAACTAAATATATGAGGCTGAATAATCTTTAAATATATGTTTAGTGCTTATATGCGAAGGTAATTTACACATTTAGTGGAAATTATACATACAATGGGATATATGGTGAACTATAGTAAACCTAACCTCACTTTTCATGTGACAGTCAGAAAAGGAATAATCAACCTTTTACAAATGCTCTATGATAAATATTGATAAGAAAGTTTGAAAAATATAGTTTGTTATGTTTACAAGGTATAAATGGCACTTTATACCAATTAACAACATTTATTTTCTTGAAATTCGTATCTCATTGACAGAGGGTCTAGTACTCGGCTCGGTGCTGCCATGTAAGATTAGTTTTACATCATGAACCTCATCGGGCCAATCGGTAGTAGGTTTTTGAGTTTATGAAACGACAATTTGATGGCAGCACTTCCGTCTCGCGGGAATTATTTGAAAACGTTTATTTGCTTTTTTTGAAGCAACACATTTCAAGCAATATGTTCATTAAAAAAATTAAATAAATGTTTTGTAATAATTTTCGCGAGCTGAGTGATATGCCGTATTAGGTCTGAACATAAATTTTCTTAATTTTCAATTTTTAATAAATACAAATTTTAAGCTAAAAAATTCTTTCATCCCTAGAAAGTATTTGTTATTTATAGAGAAATAACCCCTAAAATTAATAATATAAAAATTAATTTGTTTTAAAATATTATCAGGCCTAGAATAAGAAAATTTATAATTTCATTACAATTAATGGTCTGAGATATATGGCTCCTAAAAAATTTTTTGCCTGGTATAATGTGCAACTGATTTCTTCTACCATATAAAAAGAATATTCTCCAAAACAATTTTCTTGCCTACTTCATTGAATTTTTAATTGCTGAAAATAAGACTATACAAAATATATATATTTTTTGTCCATTTCGAAATTCTAGATTTTTTTCTGTCTGAAACCGGATTCGGGAATTATTTTCTTCTCTCCCCGTCGACTTCCTTTTAGCCACTGGTTATAGTAATAAATTTCTGCGAATTTCGAAAACCGTCAATCTAAATCACTTTAAAATCCTAAAAACACTTAAAAACTGTCCAAAAAGATATAAAAAATGCACAACATACCGCGAGGACGCGAAGAAAAATTTGTCCTTTTTTAGGTTATTTTTCATCATAGAAAACAAACGCCAGTCGCCACATAAATTGCCGCCCCGATTGAAAACAATTAGGAACATTAGGAATGGAAAACTAAACTCCGTACACAATAGAAAATAATTGAAATCGATTAACAAATGGGACATTTTTTTCATCAGGAACAGTGCTACAGATTTCAGGTATAAAGGTACACATAAGCATAATTCAAGAAAGTACGCCATATTTAATATGTCCATAAATATATATATATATATATAATTATAATTATAATTACGTTAAAAGAACGTTAATTTAATTGAAATTAATTAAAATAATGATTTAATTATTATTTTAATAATCTTTAATTTATGGATCTCGTTAATTTCTTATTGAAGTCGTTTGATAAATTAAAAGTAACTATCTTATATTTCATGTAATTTATTTTTATTGTATTAAATTTACATGTGTTCAAAGTTGGTGTCTCGAGAATGGAGTTTGAATAGGGTAGGGTGGGGCGAGATGAGCATAGGGGGTAAGATGGCCCAGATAACAAAATGCCTGCACAGTGCGAGCATTATGGGTCGCACACGTGCGGATAAGGCCGCATCACGTGAGTTCATATCACCACGCAGATGTGTCTTCCATGTGGTCGCATAAGTCTCGCACGGCGTGCGAGTCGCACGTATGCGGGTAAAATGCGAGCATGTAGTGCGAGTAAAATGAATTGTACATTAAGTTGCAGAAATGAAAATGATAACTCGATAAATACCATTTAAACTTGGCACTGAATCATAAATAATAACAATAATATGATTTTTCGAGCCAAATTCAAATGGCCTTTATATAGTTTTCATTCTCATGTCCTAGTGGGAACAATAGAATTGAGGTTATATTATTATTTTATTTACTTACCACAGAAATAAAACGAAAAGGAAGTGTAAGAATATCACTGGAATTTCTGCTATAATTAAATTTGGTAAATTCTCCAGAAATATCCGTCGGGATCGCGTACTAAGAAAACTTGTAAAGTAACCACAGCACATCGGTCCGTTGGCCGCCCGCTGGTACTGAGGTTAAATTGACATGGCGTCGGTGACTGGAAGGAACATTTTTATAAAACTATTTGATAAAATAATAAAATCCATAATTTTTTTTATATTGACTTTAATATTTTATTAAATAGATATTAAAAAATGAAAATTAATTTCCAAACTAGTTTTTCGACGCACGATTGTTGTCTGGTGTGCGACCCTCATGCGTCGCACACCATGCTCATCACAAAGTGCGAAACTTATGCCTCGCAATCACGTGCCCCTCACAAAATGCGACGCATGTGCCTCGCACCCTGCACGCACCGCGTGCCTCGAACGCCGTGCGAATAACATGCCCCGCACGTTTGCTATCTGGGGGGTCACTCAATTTTCTTGCAATCTATCATTTCTTTTGAACTGTTCTTTGTACTTATATCAGGGAGAGCGCTATCAAACTTCTTTTAACAACATTTTCGCCTTATGTTGAATAAATTTGGAAAAAACGAAAGTAAAAATTTTAAGACCTGTATTCTACTATTTCGCATTTGTTTAGAAAGTCCAAGAATCACACAAAATCACATATTATATGTTTTTCCAGTGGTTATTTAAATAGCTTATTTATTAAACCTTAAGTTTTCAACCGATTTTTATATAATTCGACAACAGAAATAGGTGAAATTTTGATTTTACTCGCAAGTGTTATATGGGGCGGAATGAGCCACTGTTCTGGGCGGTATGAGTCACCTCTTCCTGAGCATTAACGTAACCTCTTAGTGTTGCAGTCAGTAGGTTAAGATGCAATGTTTTATTGTATCAGATTTTGCATGTCTGTAGATGTACGTCGTTCCTGCGTGGGTGGGACACCCTGATAGTATGTGTTCCAGGTACTCAGCGTGTGCATGACACGCTCTGCACCTATCGCTCGGAACTTCTTGACATAAAATGCGGTCACGGTATGCTAAGGTGGAAATGACACCGTCCTGGCATGCGAAAATG
This sequence comes from Andricus coriarius, assembly GCA_932066315.1. Lineage (NCBI taxonomy): Eukaryota > Metazoa > Arthropoda > Insecta > Hymenoptera > Cynipidae > Andricus > Andricus coriarius. The sequence continues at coordinate 6,090 of CAKNWT010302605.1, read as the reverse complement.
AAACCCTCTGTACCTGAATTAAGCCCTGATGATCTGAGGAAAGCAAAAGTTTGCTCCTTCGACAAGGACTGTTTTTCTACATTTCTGTGAAAATTTCCGTGCATTTTCTTGTCGAGTAGCTCTTGATGGAATTTTTGAACTTAGCTTTCTTCACTTCGCCTTTCAGAAGTGAAGCATCTAGATGGAGTAATGCACTTTCTTCACTTCTGATGTTAAAATTCAGGCCAAGGGTTTCGGCCGCTTGCTCCGCGGCTTTGTAAAGGCACGCTCCTTTGCCAATCATCTCGTGGTTCCTGACTATTTTTAGGAGAGGATCTCTGCCATTGGCTACGATATAAGCTGTACTTAGAACTATTCGATTATGAAGACACTGGAGATTCAGAAGTCCACGTCCGCCTTGACGGCGTGAAATGTATAATCGCGGAACTGACGAATTGATATGCAAGCTTTTATGCATATGCATGATCTTACGTGTGGTGACATCAAGGGCCTTAAGTTCGTTCTTCGTCCATTAAACCACCCCAAACGAGTAGAGTAGAACCGGGACAGCAAGCATATTAGTCGCAGATATCTTGTTCAACGCTGACATATTGGAAGACCAAATCTGTCGGAGAAGATGCTTGTATTTGCTTCGGAGAGACTCCTTTACTGATGTGACGTCCTGAATGCGGCTTTGAGGCACGCCCAGGTATGTATAGGTCTCTCCAGTGTTAAGATGTCTGATAACACCTATATCCACAAGCTCAGGGTCCCCGGGAACGCCAACAATCTTTCCGTCCTTCAGATGAATTTTGGCACATTTATCCAATCCAATGTCCATCCCAATCTCTCATGTGTACTTCTTGACGATATTTATGGCAGTTTGAAGTTTGCCTTTACCGGAGGCATAGAGCTTCAGGTCATCTATATAAAATACATGAGTGACTTTATGCTCGCGCTGGTTAGTGTCGCTACAGAGGTATCCAGAAGAATTTCGTAGTGCGAGAGATAGAGGCAGAAGTGTGATGCTAAAAAGTAAAGGGCTCATGGAATCGCCCTGAAAGACGCCCCTCTGGAAGGTCACGTTGTTTGTTGTCACACGATAATTTCCAGATGAGATGGTAAATCTAGTTTTCCAAAGAGGCATCAATCTCTCTATGCATCTCACTATGTGTGGATGCACCTTCAAGCTTTCCAACAGACAGATGATAAGTCTATGAGAGGTTGAATCGAAAGCTTTCCGGTAGTCAATCCAGGCCATTGACAGGACGCGTTTATGGGCTGCAGCGTCTTTGCAGACACACCTGTCAATTAGCAGGTTCTCTCGACAGCCTGCTACACCTTTTTTCGAGCCATGTTGTTCGTACATCTCACGCCACATAGGCTCAATTAGCCGAACAATCCTGTTGTTTAGAACAGCTGTAAAGATCTTATACAGCGTGTTCAAACAAGTTATTGGCCTTTAATTATCTGGGTTGGATAAGTTGCCCTTTTTCGGTAGGAGTATAGTGCGTCCTAAAACCAGCCACTGCGGAATGGGCGTCTCTGACTTTAAATACGAGGTGAATATGCGGGCCAAATGTTGGTGTGTAGAAGTAAACCTCTTCCACCAGAAGTTCTTGATACAATCTGGTCCAGCACCGGAAAAGTTCTTCGTTCCTGTAAGTGCTTTTTTCACCTCTTCGGCAGTGACTGATGGACATTCCTCCTCAGATTTTATGAGGTTGTCGCAGAATTCCTTGAAGCGGATGATATTGTCAGTATCTTCTTTCAACTTCAGTGTTTTCGGGATCTTGTATACCTCTCTCCAAAAAGTCCGTACCTCGTTGGGCTTGGGTGGATTTTTGACAGAAACAGGGTGATCACTGAACAGACGAGATGGGTCAGCGAGAAAATTTTGATTCTCCCGGATCCATCTCTCCCTCTTCTGTATTCTCCTCCTTGCGTCAGATAACAGCCGTATTTGTCAACAATATGCTGCTTGATTGTCAGCAGCTTTGACTTGTTTAGTGTGTGATTCAAGGTCCTCAATTCTTGGGCGAACTTTCGAACCCTTTCCGTGAACGGTCTACCAGATGTTATGTTGTCAATCACACATTGAACACGGGACGCATTCTGTCTTGCTCATCCAATCTTATTGTTCAGTTGATGTAAGCGTCTTTTGGTCTTTTGATCCATCGTTGGTTTGAGCCTTCGATTTGAATCAGCCAAAGATCTCGCAGCACCATAAACTGAGCAATTGATGGTCCAGAGGCCGGACTCTTGCGAGATTTCTCCATGAAGGGAGGTATCCATTTCAGCCAGATCTTGAGGCTTCAGAGGAATTTTCATGTTAATGTTCATTCTTGTCCTGAAATCGTGATCATCTCTCAGAAGATGCCTGCTTTCCGCGGTTGGTCTTAATGTCGCTTCTTCATCTTCGGCTGCAGCTTGATCAAGCAGCGGTTGGGGAAGCGCTCCGCGTACATATCCATTTTTCCAGAGGTAGGCACGTTGATTTCGCAACGATTGAATCGAAACGTGCTGAAGCTCTGGGTGTTTTTGGCACCACAGAGTATGCATACGCGCCATAAAGCCTCGGTGAACAGGGATAATTCTGGCATCGTAGCAGTCTAGCAAGTCATCCTTGAGTTGATTCGTCCACTCAATGTGGGCGTTTCGCCGGTTCGTCGTCGTGTTTCCATCTAAATTATTTTCAGCACCCCGAACTCTAGGATTATCGGCAATGTTCGATTGTTTTGAACCGCATTTACAACTTTTTGGTGTTTTGGTGGTGTCATTGTTGTTCCCACGAGCAGCTAGGGAAAGGGTTTGTCCATCCTTGTAGAGCCCCGCATGCAAGGATAAGGCTGCATATTCTAAGAGGTCGCCCGGTATCTCAGAGTCACCGTTTAAGACACCTCACCCAGGTTCCATTCAGCTTTCGGCATGGTTGTTACGCCTCCGCTTAGGTGTTATTCTTTCGGGACCATCCCCGGACAATTGTCCGCGACTGCTTATTAATTAAAGTAACCATATTCAGCAGAAACCCTTGGTACAGGGACCCTCTATCCGCAACCCGAGGACGCGCTCGGTGGCTTTGTCATAGGCCCTTCAATTCTATTCCAAAGGAATCGAAAAAGGAATCGTTCAGTGATTTCCCGACTCGATCGTCTTCTAGTGTTGCGGGAAGTGACGAGTCGGATGACGTATCACCTCCGGTCGCGTCGGGATCGATCGATATTTCAGTGAACGATCGTGGTTGTAGCTTCCGAAGGCTACATCTGTGCCAATTTTCCCAAACAACCCAAACATTTTTTTGGACACCAAGGGAGTGCTTCATTGTATATACTCGGAGACTCGTATCCCGGACTCAGTCGATAAAAGGTATTCATCAATTAATGATAACGATGGTAAATAGTCTTTTTCCTTCTCGTCGACTTTGACATAGCTGCACATGATTCCCGCACTACCCCACGCCAGTCCGTCATTAATTCATAACATTTTTTGGTGGAATTACATTAGAATTACATGAGCAATCTCCCAACAGCAGTCACTACCCTTCGTTGGACTCCCGTTCACGTACGCACGGCTGTTTATACCGCGCTCCTGATTGGTCCAGCAGAAACATTTAATAACTCAAAAACTAAAACTTCAACTGATTTTTGGAAAAGGAATTTTAGATTTATTTTTTAAATGTTCATACAGCCATATAAGTCCGGACACTTGAGTCTGGGACATATATATATATTGGGTCGCTTCGTGTGCTCAAAACACACGAGGGTTTCGCTGGTCTGTCGTTGTGATTCCATCGTGTCCTGTGAGCACCCATCTCACGGTTGTGAGACGTGGCCATGAATGTGATTTACCGCGGTCCTGCTGGGAGCCGGTGTCATTTTTTAGATGGCAGCTGCTCCCAGTGAGACCCTGCGGTTTTTCGTTTGCCATGACTATTAATAATTAAAAACCAGAATCTGAAACTAGTAACAAATTTTAGCCTGGAATCTTGCATAAACGGAATAAAACAATTTCAAATTAAAAATGACAAATTTCAAATTTATTCTGTTTGAAAATCGTTTAAAGTTATGGAAATTCCCCAACTTTTGCAAGATTTTTTTTTAAATTGCTGACTTTTCCTTAACCAATAAAATTCCCTGCCTTTTTTCTAAATTGTTGTTGGCTAACTTTTTCTCCCACTCACCAGGTTTCCTTGGAGCGTAAATTTAAATTCATATTAAGTTTCTCTACAATTACTGCGAGTTATTTATTTCATTTATAAATTTCCCAAGATTACGTACACGAATGAATTACCCTCCCCCTCCCTAACGTAACAAAATCTTTCGACTCCTCCTGACCCGTTACGTAACTTAAGTACTGTCCACAACCTATGATCCTAATCTGATGCGCTGAGTACTCTCAATACTCTCCGTGGATCATTCTGCATTTCCAATCTGCTCCGATGAATTCCTGATTGGTCCCAGGAGTCGCTCAGAATCGCTCTTGTATTTTCCCAGCGAATACATTCTATCCATAGCTCTGGGAATGTTTGGACGTGAATCTTTTGTGTGAGCGAACCTTCCAGTCGCTTTGATTGTTCTAAGGGCGTTGGAAGTAGAAATGTTCGGATTTGATTATTGACAAAACTGTAGCAGCTTCTAAAGGTTTCTTGGGGCTGTTAGTTTTCTAGGTTGAGGTTTCTTGACCGTGGAATTCACAATTTCACGCAAAAAAGAAATAAAGTTTTAAACGGGAAACGTGAAAAGGGGTCGTTCAAAAACTATGGCACGTTATTTGGAATACTTTTCCATCCCTCTCCTACTTCGTTATAGATCATCACGCAAAGCTTGATCCTAACTGCTTTCCTAGAAAACCGTTGATTTTTCTATTCGATAATATTAATTTTTTGCCAAGAAGTTAATTTTTATCCAATAGTTACATTTTCTACCTAAAAATATGAATTTTTAAGAAAACATTCAAATTGCTAAGGCACCAAAAATATTCCACAAAATAGATGAATTTTCAATAAAAAAGTTCATTTTCAACCTAATTATTGAATTTTAATCCAAAAGCGATCAATTTTTAATGAAAAATGTAATAGTGAAAAACACTTCCGTTTTTAACAAAAAACAAAAGGCAATTTCAAACCAAAAAGATTAGGTTTCTTAAGAAAAGACGAATTTTCAACTAAAAAGAATCAAAATTTCAATCATATTCAAATTTTCGACTAAAATGATGAATCCTTAATTATAATAATTAAATTTTCAATTCAAAGAATTAATTTTCAACAAAAAAAGAACCGATTTTTCAATCAGAGTGATGACTTTTCAACCAAAATGAAGCAGCTTTAAAAAAATTTTAAACACAAGGGTTCAAAATTGAATCAAATACTTCAATTTTCCACTAAGAATACAATTTTGTACCCCAGAAGATTGGATTTTTACCAATAAGTCGAATTTCTAAGAAAATACATGAATTTCTAACAAAAAATATAAATTTGCAAGTGAAATTATGAATCTTCAAGGAAAAGATAATTTTGTAATAGAATGATTCAACCTTCAATCAAGTAGTTGAATGTTCAACCAAACAAATATTCACTTCCAACGAATAATGAAATAGTAGATATATAGTATATACAACATGCATATGTTTCAAACAAAAAAGATTTTAATTTTAAATCAATAACAACTGAATGCACTCAAGAAAGATGAATTTTCAACAAAATAGTTCAATTTCCACCCAAAAAAGATTAAATTTCAACAAAAACAGTTGTGAAAACATTACGAGAGATGCTATTTTGTCTTATTTTATTTTACGTCTGGGATAAATCAACGATTGTGGAAAATTAAATCATATTTCGACGACTTTCAGACCATTGATTAATACAGATGAGTTTTAAAACCGAAAAAAAAATAATTTTCAACAAAACTTCCATTTTCAACCAAAAAGGATGACGTTTTAATAAAATTATTGAATTTTCAACTAAATAAGAACATTTTTAACTAAAAATCTAGTCGGTAGGGTGAGCAACTAATATTAGCACCATCAAATAATTAAATAATACTAAGAAGATGATTACAGGGATCATAGCGTAAAATGAGCTCAAAAAAGGAGAAATAGGGTGATTTTCTCACG
>CAKNWT010302594.1:0-15041 GCA_932066315.1 Andricus coriarius | reverse complement strand
CGGCTTTGAGGCACGCCCAGGTATGTATAGGTCTCTCCAGTGTTGAATGTCTGATAACACTTATATCCACAAGCTCAGGGTCCTCGGGAACGCCAACAATCTTTCCGTCCTTCAGATGAATTTTAGTACATTTATCCAATCCAAAGTCCATTCCAATCTCTCCTGTGTACTTCTTGACGATATTTATGGCAGTTTGAAGTTTGCCTTTACCAGAGGCATAGAGCTTCAGGTCATCCATTTAAAATACATGAGTGACCTTATGCTCGCGCTAGTTAGTGTCGCCACAGAGGTATCCAGAAGAATTTCGTAGTACGAGAGATAGTGGCAGAAGTGTGATGTTAAAAAGTAAAGGGCTCATGGAATCGCCCTGAAAGACGCTCTTCTGGAAGGTGACGTTGTTCGTTGTCATACGATAATTTTCAGATGAGATAGTAAATCTAGTTTTCCAAAGGGGCATCAATCTCCCTATGCATCTCAATATGTAAGGGTGCACCGTCAAGCTTCCCAATAGACAGATGATAAGTATGAGATGTTGAATCGAAAGCTTTCAGGTAGTCAATCCAGGTCATTGACAGGACGCGCTGATGGGCTGCAGCGTCTTTACAGACGCACCTATCAATTAGCAAGTTCTCTCGATATATTGCTACACCTTTTTTCGAGCCACGTTGTTCGTACATCTGTCGCCACACAGGCTCAATTCTTCGGACCATCCTGTTGTTGATGGAAATTCCTCCTCAGATGTTATGAGGTTATCGCAAAACTCTTTGAAGCGGCTGATATTATCAGTATCTTCTTAAAACTCCAGTATTTTTGGGATCTTGTATACCTCTCTCCAAAAAGTCTCTACCTCGTTGGGCTTGGGTGCATTTTTGACAGAAACAGGGTGCTCACTGAAGAGGCGAGATTGGTCAGCGAGAAACTGTTGATTCTCCCTGATCCATCTCTCCCTCTTCTATATTCTCTTCCTTGTGTCATATAACTCCCGTGTTTTGTCAACAATGTGCTGCTTGATTGTCAGCAGCCTACGAGACGTTATGTAGTCAAACACACACTGAATATGGGACGCATTCTGTCTTGCCCATCCAATCTTCTTGTTTAGTTCATACAAGCGTCTTTTGGTCTTTTCATCCATCGTCGGTTTTATCCTTCGATTTGAATCAGCAAATGTTCTCGCAGCCCCATAAACTGAACAACTGATTGTCCAGAGGTCGGACTCCTCCGAGATATCTTGACGAAGGGTGGCGTCCATTTTAGTCAGATCTTGGGGCTTAGGAGGAACCTGTATCTCAATGTTCATCATTGTCCTTGAATCGCTATCATATCTCAGAAAGTGTCTGCTTTCCGCGGTTGCTCTTAATGTCGCTTCCTCATCTTCGTCTGCAGCTTGTTCAAGCAGAGTTTGGGAAAGCGCTCCACGTACATGTCCATTTTTCAAGAGGTAGGCGTGTTGATGTCGTAAAGACTTTTTCGAAACGTGCTGAAGCTCTGGGTGTTTCTGGCACTACGGAGTGTGCATACGCGCCATAATGCTTCCGCGAACAGGGATAATGATGGCATCGTAGCAGTCTAGCACGTCATCCTTGAGTTGATTCGTTCACTCACTTTGGACGTTTCGCCGGTTTGTCGCCGTGTTTCCATTTAAATTATTATTTGCAGTAACCCAAACTCTAGGGTGATTGGCCCTGTTTGCCGACCGATTTCGGGTGCTCTGCGCGTTCGATCGTTTCGAACCGCATCTACAACTTTTTTGTGGTTTGATGATGTTATTGTTGTTCCCACCAGCAGCTAGGCGCCCGGTATCCCAGAGTTACCGTTTGAAACACCTCAGCCAGGTGCCATTCAGCTTTCGCAACGGTTGCCACGCTTCCGCTTACGGGTTATTCCTTCGGGACCATCCCTGGATAATTGTCCGGGACTGCTTATTAATGATTGTAACCATATTCAGCAGAAACCCTTGGTACAGGGACCCTCTATCCGCAACCCGAGGACGCGTTCAGTGGCTGAATACGAATCTGACAATTGTTTCCCCTCAGAACCTCAGGTTATGAAACAACCTTTGGTTGTTTTGGACGTTAGGTTTATACTACGGTATCGAGTAAGAGAAATCAAATGTAACAATAAAGAACGAACCAACAAAGATATAATTTAGCACCGAATAATTACATGTGTTTACCTAAACTGGCGTAAGCGGCTTTCTGGGCAACATATTCTCATCATGGCCATGGGTTTCTTAGAATTCACATGGATATGGTGAGATCACCATGGTTCAATCGTAGAGCTGTTCGATTTTGGGATCACTAGGAGGCGTGGGAATGACGTGTGCGTACGTATGTTAATGGTCTGATATGATTGGCCTAAAGAGTGATGAGGTGCATGTGTGAGTGAAAACGAGTAAATAGTGGTGTGGACGAGCAGAGAATTTGCAATATCGCGACGCGAATAAGAGCAAATAAATTCATGATTCACTTTGAGTAGGTAATCGTCGAGCCGAATCAGTAAAAGTCTTTTAGACCTTTCAGAATTATTAATCCGGACGTAGCCAAATTCTGGTTCTAAGATACATATTTTAGCAACATTTTTTCGCCAAGGATTATTTTTAACGTTTTTCAAATAGAGAGGATTTAAGGAAGTTATAAAATGAAAATTATGAGCCCTGATATGGTTAACCTTGGTGTACGTGCTGGCCGGTTTATTGAAGGTTTTGAAAACTTTGGAGACTAAATAGTCAGTAGACCGAGCGGATTTTCCCAAGGGTTAACCAGATTCACTGCAGATGTGAGTTCTCTGACCTGTAAGGCCCCGGTTATCGTCAGTATCTCCTCCCTCAAGTTTGGCAGAAGATCGCTGGCCGCTATTCGAAAAGCATCCACTGTAGTTTTTCAAGCTTGAACTGTATTCTGAAAGTTTTCTTAGTTTTATCAATAAAGTAATTTTTCTGTTTATACCTTATTTTCTGACCGGTTTCCATTTACTTTTATTATTAAATTGTCCACAATATATACATTTTTCCACATCAATTCAATGTTTCCTGATTTACGATTACCTTTGTAAATTTTCCGCTACCAGTTGAGTAGTTAACACTCCACTGAACCCAAAAATCACAGAACGAGCTAAGGGAACGAGGATTTCAGCCTGATCAATGTCACCGAGGTGACAGAATAAGAGAGAATATCGGTTTCTCGGCGTTTACAGCGCTATTTTTTGTAAAATAAGTTAATCGATTTTTAGGGAGGGGGGGCAGGAATAAATTTCATGATGTAAATGTAATTCCGGCAGAGAAAAGTGAAAAGTCTGTCAATTTTGACTAGAAACATTTGCGTAATGTTGACAGTTTTGAGATTTTTTTTGTTATATTTTCCGATTTCATCAATCGATTACACCCTAATATCCTAATATCCAGACACCTTCATGCCTCCTCCCACCACCACCCATCTCAAAAGCAATTGGTCATCAACTTTTTGTATATAGAGCTGTATCCATAACAAATAAATATAACTTACAAAAGGAATTACAATACATTAAACAAATCATAATACAGAACGATTACACAAACAAACAAATTGATAAAGCAATAAGAAAATACACTAAAAAACAAGTCAACACAACCTACTAAAGAAAGAGAGAGGAAAACGACCACCATCCTACCCTACATCCAGGGTATCACAGAATAAATTGGAAGAATTCTCAACAAACACAGCATACAAACCATATTTAAACCACCGGCGGAAATAGGACAAGTTCTGAACTACCCTAAAAATAAAAAGGCACCTCTCAGTGATCCGGGAGTATATAAAATCCATTGCTCTTGACGCAAAGTCTTTATTGAAGAAGCCGGGAGGGCGGTGAGCCAACGTGTAAAGGAACATAAGAGTAAAGTCAGGCTAAAACATTTCCCGTAATTACATCGAAACAGGACATAGAATTTAATTTGACAAAATAACCGTCATCGCAAAAACATACAATATTTTTCCAGAAAACATAGAGAAGCAATCGAAATCTTAAAACACCCTAATAACATCAATAGAGACAATGGATATAATACTAATCCGATTTGGCTTTCCATCTTCCCGGGTTTAAAAAAAAGGACTTGATTGGCCAATAAAGTTCAACCAGTCTCCACGGTGGGGCGCTCTGGCCAATCACATGCATCGTACAGAGTATATATGTATACGAACAACATAACCTGAATAAGTGAGCAGCAATGTTCACGAAGCGTTGGCAAGATTCGTAGTTTTGCACACGACTGAAACCCGAAACATATATAATTTTTACGGAAATGCGTTTTGAATTTTGATAACTTATAAATTTTTCTTTTTTGAAAACCTCATTTGAAGGGTTGCAATACAGAAATACATAACTAACATTTTTGCTGAAAATTAGCTTTTGAAAAAAAATTCTTAAAAAATCAAATAAGTGTTGTGTTAAAAGGATTTGTTCGAAATCTCATTTTTAATATAGTAATACAAATATTGGTCCTTCAAACCTAGGTAACTGACTCTCTGTACTTGTCTCCTACCTTTTTCTTCTTTTTTTAATTGACTACCAGCTCATTATTTTTTAAAACCTTTTTCTCACCATATTCCTCTTTTTAAAAGTTTATGAATGCAGTAAAATAATAAAATACTTCTTTTTGCAAAGAAAAAGCCTTTAAATAAAACTATTTGCCACATTTTTCATCACTAAAGGACCAATCAAATTCCAGCCTAAAATCATAATTCTTCATTTTGTAGAAAAAATCACTTTTATAAGGTCTTTTCCACTTAACTTTTTGTCTGGCGGTCAGAAACGATATTTCTTAAAATTACTATCATTTATTTAGAAAGAAACGAAAGAAAAGAAATTTAGAAAGTGCGATACCGACACATTAGACCTTTATTTTCTGGGAAAAGGATAATTTTTTTGGATGAAAACTTTTTTCTTCTTATTCAACCTCCATATATCTCGGGAGTAAATTTTGATTATTTTTTTTTTTTAATGAAAAATAGATTTTTAGTCCTTAATTTATGTTGCCAGTGAGACTCGTAGGAATTTAGCAAAGCAAGTTTGTCACTTAGTATTATTTGTGAATTTTATTAACAAATTGTATCAACAATTGTCAGCCAGTGTTAGCGGTGACATGATTTTATTCCTGTAAATGTCTACCGTGATCATTTCATACAAAATTTGTTCCTAATGTTAATAAATAATATCGAATAATATATTTTCAACACTAAATTTTACTGACAATATAATTCAGGGACAATTAGGAGTTAACTTTTGTTTTACTTCAAATGTCCACACTGAGAATTTGTTTACATAATTCGTTTTAAAAATTAACAAACAATATCGTGAGACATATTATTGTGATCAAGTATCACTTTGCCAATAAAAGTAAGTAATATTAATGCCGAAATATCCTTTACAACAAATGAGCCATCTATAATATTCAGTGTTTGTTAATAGAATTCGTTTATAACAATTGCTACTACAAATCAACAATTTTTTATTTCACGCACCCCTAGGTTTTAAACCCAAGCCACGCTGAGCATGGAAAAAAATTTCCAAGAAGATAAAACAAAATTTTCAGCTTCAATCGTTTGTAAGTGGTGGCACTGGTAGGACAGCGCAGCCAATGGTCTTACTGAAATGACATTATCTCTGGAACCACAAGAGGCTCCATGAATTTTTTTAAATGAAAAGTGATTTCATAAGGAATCTTTATATCTTAATTCAACAAAAATGAAATAGGAAGTATTAACAAATTAATAAATATATAATTCCATCTCTAATACCTTCAAATTTCAACAAAATTCAATTATAGGCTCCAGATATGACGATAATTAAAAAAATCAAACACAGAAATTCAATATGGCGTAACTCCCAAGATTTTGTTTATTTTAAAAAAATCCCTTGGACTTCAATTGACTTTAAGGGCTCTACAAATCTTTGTTTACCCTCTACTAAGAAAGAACGAAAAACTTCCGAATTGATATAAGTTTTTGGCCCCACTGACTTTTCCATCCACTCAATAACCAAGGGGGGTGATGTTATAACATCCTTAAGAAACAACCATCCCAGTGGTATCGATCACAATTGACTTTAAGGGATATTAGAAATATTTTTCATCCCCTACTATGAAACAACGAAAAATTTCCTGAAGTGAAACAAGTTTTCGGCCCGAATGATATTTTTATAAACTTAATGACCTAGGTTATGATTTCCTAACACCCTTAAGAAACCACCCTCGCTTTAAAATCCATCAAAATTGAATTGAAGGTATGTTAGAAATATTTGTTCATTCCCTACTAGAAAAAATATAGAAATTTCCGAAGAGATAAAAGTTTTGGCCCCACTGAGTTTTTCGTCAACTTGTGACACATGGGTGATATTCCAACAAACCTCAAGAAAACATACTTACAGTAATATCGATTGAAATTTACTTTATGGCGTATAAAAAATATCTGTTCATCCCCTACTAGGAATGAACGAAAAATTTCCGAAGTGATAAAAAGTGTTGGCCCCACTGATTTTTTTACCAGCTCTATGCAATTATCTCCTAGGTCACTGATTTGATGAAAAAATCCGTGGGGCCAAAAACCTGTATTAATTCGGAAATTTGTTGTTCTTTCATAGTAGGGGATGAACAAATATTTCCAACACACCTTAAATTAAATTTCTATCGATTTTACTATAAGGGTGATTTCTTAAAGATGTTAGGATATAATCCCCAGGGCCATTGAGTTGATAGAAAAAATCAATAGGGCCAAAAACTGTTAACACGTCAAAAAAATTTCGTTCTTTCATAGTATGTGCTGAACAAATATTACTAACATACCTTAAAGTCAATTGCAATCGATATCACAGGAAGGGTTGTTTTCTAAGGATGTTAAAACATCATCCCCTGCGTCATTGAGTGAATGAAAAAATTAGTCGGAACAAAAACTGTTATCACGTCAAAAAATTTTCGTTCTTTCATAGTAGGGGGTGAACAAATACTTATAACAACCCTTAAAGTAATTTTCAATCGATATTACTGCGAGGGTGGTTTCTTGAGGATGTTGGAATATCATCTCCTTGGACACTGCGTTGATGAAAAAATCAGTGGGACCAAAACCTTTTATTACTTCGGAAAATTTCCAGCTTTTGTTAGTAGATGATCAACAAATATTTAAAACATCGCTTAAATTTAATTTCGATCAACATTACTGCGAGAAGGGTTTCATAAGGATGTTACGAAATGATCATCTGGGCCCAAGGGTTGTTTCTTTCTTTTGTTTTAATAATCAAATTACGCCTTTCTGTCTGTCATGGTGAAAATCTGTTTTTTCTTACTCGAATTCTGAACGCACTATCGCGCTCTCTCACTTTAGCGTAACTCGCCGTGGCTTAGATTAAAGCGAGCTTCGAGATTTTATTTTTATACAGCCATATATGTGCGGACACTTGAGTCCGGGACACCCTGTATAGAAAATAGTAATTAATTTTAATTAAAATAATTACCAATCAAATCTATTATACCCATTACAACGTATTTTTTTATAAATTGTTCTTGGCTTTTTGCGACCCTCAGTGTTAATATTAGTTTTCCGTTTTGTGGCTTTGGGGTCCATAACATTTGGGGTACATTTCACTTATTCCCTAAGATATATTTGCGTGCGTCGGCTTTTATTTGATTTTTTTTTCAATTTTTCAAAATAAATTTTATTTTTCTAATGTATATAAATAACAGTAATTATTTTTCTATATAACTGAATTACGATAACAATCTTTAAAACATTTATATTCAGAGCGTGTTGTCTTTAATTAGTGTCTAACAGTAAATATGAAACATTCAAATCTTATTTTAACGTCTCCTATAGTCCTAAGACATTATTGCACTAAACTTATTCACTTCGAATGCTGATTTTTATTTATTGTTTATTATGTAATGAGTTTGAGAGTCATTAAATGAGATAAATTATAAAGTTATAAATCTGTTCTTATGATACGGAAAAACAGGCAAATAAAAAATGGCACTCAAATGTTGAGTTTTCATTACAGCTTTTTAGTGTTTTATAATTGCCCCCCCCCCCCCATTTTAGTATAAGACGCATCCCAAAAATAATTAAGAATTGTAGAATGAACATAAAAACAGATTGCTGATTACAATTATCTGCCTTCCGTATCGCAGGTTTTTTTAAAATTGTTAACTTCTCAATTACCATGTTTATTAGTCTGACTTCCCGTCTTTCATATCTCTGAACGTATAACTCTACAATTCTTAAATATTTTTCGTTTGCGTATTATACTAAAATTGGGGGGGGGGGGGGGGATTAAGAAAAAACAAAAAAGCTGAAATGGAAACTCAAAAACTGAGTGCCATTTTTTATTTGCCTGTTTTTCCGTATCATAAGAACAGAGTTATAACTTTATAATTTCTCTCCTTTAATGACTCTCAAACTCATTACATAATAAGCAATAAATAAAAATCGGCATTCTATGTGAATAAGTTTAGTGCAATAATGTCTTAGGACTATAGGAGACGTTAAAATAAGATTTGAATGTTTCATATTTACTGTTAGACACTAATTAAAGACAACACGCTCAGGGTCCTCGGGAACGCCAACAATCTTTCCGTCCTTCAGATGAATTTTAGCACATTTATCCAATCCAAAGTCCATCCCAATCTCTCCTGTGTATTTCTTGACGATATTTATAGCTGTTTGAAGTTTTCCTTTACCAGAGGGATAGATCTTCAGGTCATCCATATAAAATACATGAGTGAACTTATGCTCGCGAGGGTTAGTGTCCCAATAGAGGTATCCAGAAGAATTTCGTAGTGCGAGAGAGAGGGGCAGAAGTGTGATGCAAAAAAGCAAAGGGCTCATGGTATCGCCCTGAAAGACGCTTCTCTGGAAGTTGACGTTGTTCGTTGTAACACGACAATTTCCAGGAGAGATAACAAATCTAGTTTTTCAAAGAGGCATCAATCGCTCTATGCATCTCACTATATTTGGATACACCTTCAAGCTTTTTAACAAACAGATGATAAGTCTATGAGAGGTTGAATCGAAAGCGTTCCGGTAGACAATCCAGGCCATTAACAGGCTATCGGTCGAAAATCAGATGGATCTTGAGCATCTGGTTTTTTAGGCAACATATACGTAGTACCCTGGAGCATAAGGCCTGGCATCAAATCTGGTTGTTCGATGATCTTCTGCAAACACCGTGCCAACGCAGGATACACACTAGACAGGTTCTTGTACCAGAAGTTGTGCACCATGTCCGGACCTGGAGCTTTCCAGTTACATGTTCTTTTCAAAACCGCTGAAACATTTAAAGCTGTGATGTTAGTCAGCTCTATTTCAGGGTTATTGCTAGCTCTTGCTTTCTCTAGTTGGTACCACGCAGAGTTTAAATTGTTTCTGTCAGATTTCGCCCAAACACCCGACCAATAGTTAGTCATATCTTCCAGTTAAAGCACTTTGGTGTTTTTCTTTTTTTTGCTTTACACTCAGTTCACGATAGAACCTTCTTTTATCTGCCTGAAAGGTTCGATTTATTTTCTTGCTTTCTTGCACTACTATTCTTGTAACGACGCAGTCTAGCAGTAAGAACATCAAGTCTTTGCCTTTGGGCGTCTATAATCTCATCCAATATTGCTAGTGTTAATATCTCGATGTACCGAGGGTGGATGATTTTAGTAACATGGTGTATCAGCTTTCTGGTTTTATTTCCGTTTTTATATTGAGTCAGTCGACCCAATTTGCACCTTACTTTGCTGACATCCATATCCAACCTGATCTTCCATGGTGGATCTCGCTCCCTTCCTGGAACAAATACGGCATTTGTAGGCCTAATTCTGCGGCCCAACGTTCTAACGGTTGCCACAGCTGCACAGTATAACAGAGTTTGCACCTTAACGCAGTTTGTGTTGCATTCAAATGCATAGGTAAAACCTTGCTGTTCAGGTATTCTATTAGTGCACGCAGATCATTTGTGATGTTTATCTTCGGCAGAGAATGCCTTTGTGTTGGTTCGACATGTCTGAACTCTCGTAAAGCATGACCAAAATTCCGTTCAAAGTGCTGTAGTTTTTCTGGGATTTCGCTGTTCAGATCATCATTATTAATGTCCAAATGTGGTTCTAGTGGATCCGGTACTTGATGTTTACTATCCCTAGCACCCACGCCTTCAGCTTCAATCATGTGTTTGTTGTCCACATCTTCCAAGGGAAGTTCATCAATAGGAATCTGCTGTTCCACTTCTATTTCGATGGAACTACATCTCTGTTCATATGATATGTCCATTTTCATCGCCGTCTTGGTTGTCGCTCTTCAGTTTCTGGCTCTGGTTGTATTAATCAATCTACCTCTGGAGGATGTGGTGGTGCTGGATCATCACCAGGTTGAGGAAGAACATCAATTGCTGCTGCTTGTTCGTGTTGCGCGGTTTCCTCTAACTGATGTTCGTTGCCGCCGTTTTTCCACGCCAAATCAACCTGTTGTTTAATCTCCATGGCTCGATCTTCTGATATGTGTAGATTAGTCCTGATGTCCTGTACCTTAGCGATAAGATCTCTTAGTGCGTCTTTCTCTATTTGAGGATACTTTGCAGCAAATTTCGTTCTAAAATTGTATCCTCTTTCGCGTGGGGTTTCAAAATTCGCACTTTCATAATAGAGACACACCAATTCCTCATTCATTGTGGTGTTCCACTTGATGCTCTCCCACGGTATTTCTGTTGAGGTGGTTGGCTGCAAATAGCTAACACTAGCCAAAGCGTCCTCAGCGGGTACAGTTGATGTTTCACTGCTTATCGTATGTCGCAGATGTTCTTACTGGCCAGCTGTTTGATTAGTGAGATATGCCTGACCATCTCGTAACTCACCATCACCACCGTCCCGCATGCTGTGGTCCCCAGCGGTGGCTCCAAGGGCGCTCCGTCGATCCTCGGGAAGCAACAAGCATTTCAAAATTTTCAAAAGACTCTCCATTACAATTTATGGGTTTTGGTGTTCCTCTTAGTCACTTTTCTCTTCATGGTCTGTCTGTCTGACATGGGAAATCCTGTCAGTAACAATGCTACAGCCAACATAGCCGTCAAATTCATGAGAGGAAAGCTCAAACCCTACCGCGACGACAACGCGAGAACATTTTCAGTGTTTTATTCTTTTTTTTCAAGCTTGTTTTCAAGTTAAAAAAACCATGGTGTAGTTTGCAGTTCTTCTTTTACCGCTATTATGCTCACACAGCGGCCGCGAGGATTGGAGGTCACAACAGTCGCCTCTGGATGCTTTCTTAGAGCTACCATGTATCACTCTATAGGTTTTTAGTCGGTTGCTTCCTGATGGTCCAGGAAGTTTCTTACAATGCGACAGGTGTTTAATAAAACCGCCTTCTGAGCTGCTGCCAGTACCCTACTGACTCCTAAATGTTCAAGATAGGCAGTGCATCTTGCGTGCACATAATAAATTATTATTATTATTATTATCTTATTTTAATCTCGCTTGTACACTTTTTATACAAGCTTGTAGACTTTTTCGTGAGGAACGCGAGTGAGTTTGCGTTACTCTATGAATTCCCATACTCGCATGCGTCGTGAGTGGTGCGCCGCCGCCAAAGCAAAGTCCATAAAAGTACAGTCCACGAGATAACGCAATTAACACCATTCTAGGATAAGACGCGAACTCGAATGTAAAGAGAATTAGATATGAACTTTCTATTGTGACCTTTAATCACTTTTCTTACTTTCATCAAGTTTTGCAATGGTAAAATTTTCGAAAAAATTTTAATTTATTTAATTAGACGTTCCTCAATTTAAAAATGTATAATACAATGTTCTAAACAACAGTCCAGGTGTGTGTAGTGTGTGTATGCGCGTGTAGATGTATGGATGTCACACTTTTTTGTGAACACGATAACTTGAAAACGGTCGCAGATAAATTGATAAAATATAGAGAGCTTATATAATATTTTAAAAATCGGTTTTTTATAGTTGTTGGATCTCGGATTGCGTACGGCCCTGGTAATTCTGCCCACTCACTCCTTCGGGGAACCGAGTACCTGGAGAGGCGGGGGGACAGTTAGTACTGCTCAATGCACGGTCGAGTCACTTCTTGTGTACGAACGTAATCCCTCCGTATGTATTTAGTTAATCAATACCCTGCCTATTGATCAGTATTAATGATACTAACTGTGTCACCTTCTTACTGATTTAGTATTATACTAACTTTTCTAGGTATCTATTTTCACGTTGAAAATGGGTACAAAAAACTTTTAATTGTTTCTGTGATAAACCTAGCATTATTTTTTACCCTTAATATAAAATATAATATAAATATAAATTAAAGTGGTAACACTCGAGATCGAATTCACAGCTAGTTTAGACTTAAATTCCCTTTCACGTTAAGTATTAAGTAACTGAGTCAGTCTCAACCTGCAGCCTGACCACAATTTACATTGTTACAAATCTCGAAACTGCAACAGAGACCTAAAATTTAAAAAAAAATTATTTAAATATAGTGTCATTAAGCAATGGTGATCATCGCAATCGTGTAAAACATACAAAATTTGTAGAGAAAATACCGGGAACAAAATATAACAATATAACCTTAAAACTATTCAAATTATGCAAACGTTTTTAATTCATTTAGACAGAATTTTCACTTTTCTCTTCCGGAATTACATTTACATACATCGTGAAACTAAATTTAAATACCCCCACCTAAAATGCGATTACATTATTTTATAACAAATATAGCGCGGTAAAAGACGTGAAACCCATATTCTCTCAAATGCTCACATACCACTGAAACTTGTATCGTTCACGTTTATCGGATTTACGAATGGTTCCGACAACAGAAGCAGTCAGAGGATAATGCAGAAAATATATAAATTGTAGGTTCATGTCTTCAGTCAAAAATATACATAGATACCCAAATTAAGCTGCAGAGGCACCAATAAGCCAATAGTTGTGCTGCCTCTGGGCATATTTATTCTCAGTCTCTCTGTTTTTAATGGACGATATTATCAATAACATTGGCAGTTTTTAAAGAGACTGTATTAGAAAATCATTTTGCAATCCATGAAGAAACAGTGGTATGCGGTCGCCGCTATCTCTAGCATGCTCAGTATTTAATCCTGTGTATTTTTTGGTTAACACATGGATTGATACAGCCTCAAAATACAAGGGAAGAACTGCTGTGCATGCCAGAGATATCCGTGTCCGCGTACCACTGCGAAGAAACGATTTTTCCAATGGGAGTAAAATCGACAAACATTAAGGGTTTTCAATTTAAAGTTAAAAATAAAAAATATTTTCCCGTGTTAAAATGATAAAAAAATGCTTACAAAAATCACCAATTACAGATCACAAATCATATTTAATCTAACCAAATAAAAAAATAAGATAAATAATTATAAAAAAAAAGTAGCATGGGAGCCAATTTGCATACACGCGCTCCTTAGTCTCATTTTTCTGGGCTTGAAAACTATATACTCATATATCGGGAACGTACAAATTCTTGGTATTCGCAATAATTCTTTAGATATTTATTGCAACAGGAGAATTTTGTCAGATTTTGATCGCGCTGGGCCTATCTGCAATCCTAATTTTCAGTTGGGAAAACATAGTTGTGACGGGTAAGTTTTTCTTAAAATCCAACATATTAAAGAGGTGTAAATCCAAGATACAAACTGAATACATGAATAATTATTAAAACTGATTAGTTCAAAATCTCGCCAGCCACAAAGGACAACAATGCTTTCCATGAGGAACTCCAGAGACTCCCAGAAAGGCCATTTATACCTATCCATCCCTGCATATTGCACTCTCCCTTTCTATAAATCCTGGACTTGGATCAAAGCTGGGGGTTCGAGGTATATTATATTATATAAAAATCTCACCACCTTGCTTGCAAAAGTCGAGACTTTCTCTAAAGTTACCTTAAATAATGTATTTTATATTATTCTAATTTAATCCACTTCAGATACCTTACTATATCTTTTCAGAATATTATATTAAATACGAGTACAAAAAATATGTAAATTAAATAAGACACCTTAATACAGGGTGTTTTTTTTAACTTGAGACAACGAAATATCTCAAAAAATACGCATCCTACGGAAAAAATGTCTGGAATAAAAACTTTTTATTTTCGAGGGGGAAAAAAGATTTGTTAAAATTTACCCCACCCCCACCCCCACAGGAGGCAGGGGTGGGGGTAACTTTGTAATTTCAAATGGCAACCCCAATTATTTATCACAGATTCAGATTCTCCTTTACGAAATACGTAAGTTTTATTCGGAAAATTTGTTTCGATTCGCGATAGATGGCGCTGCAATTGCGAAAAATGAAATTGTTGACATTACTTTTAGCTCTACCCAGGAATAACGACGCGGACGTAGTAGTTGTCTATTCCCTTCGGGGTGCTTAATTTCGGTGAGTCCCCTTGCCTCTCACCATTCATCGGGGTGCTTGAACTTTTGGCAACGGGACAGTAAATGTGATAAAACTGTCGAAAACCATTCCTGAATGCAGTTGGTTGACGACAGTCGATTTTGGATGTAGACATTACATATCATCGAGTCTCCACTGTCTACAATCCTCGACGTCATTCCGGCCGAGCGATAACCGCGTCTGTCCGTGCTTAACGTTTATTCATTAGGAAGGTTGATTGTGTTCATTTGATTTGGGTGTGTTGGTTGCTTTCGTTTGGGTTATTGTTGTTGGTCACGTTCGTTTGAGTTGGTTTGGGTGTCGATGTATTTCCTCATTACCTTACTTCATTACTTTTACAATGGAAATTCTATCTCAGCAACAGAAGATTGAAATGATTCTCATTTATGGAGAAAGTGGCAGGAATATCAATGATGCTCTCACGCTTTATGCTCAACGCTTTCCAGAAAGTGTTCCTTCACGCGCTTCTTTTTACCGGGTTGTCCGAAACTTCATCACTGACGGAAGTGTACAACCGAAAAAAAGGAAGCGTCAAGTAACAGTCACTGGAGTTGATAATGAAATTGCAATTTTAGCTGCAGTCACTCATGACCCTCATGTTAGTACTCGACAACTAAGCCGCG
>CAKNWT010302593.1:0-12381 GCA_932066315.1 Andricus coriarius | reverse complement strand
TATTTAAAGCGCAATTTTTGGCAATCTATATTTTATCTGTAAAAAAATAATTAGTCAAAGTTTAAAATAATTCAGACACTCTTCAGAACGAGCTGTAGAAGGGAATATTGATTTGTGAGTTTTAAAGATATAAATAATTTAAAAAAATTCGTTGACAAGGTAAGACGAAAATTTATATGGATACTCTGCACCTCTTGCGACACTCTTTTGTAAAACTCTAAAAAATGAGGATCGTTTGGACTTTATTCCTGGCTTCAGCAATTTTATTTAATTCGATTGGTAAATATAAAATATTATTTTGTGCAACAGAAATTTTTATTCGCTGTTCCATAATGTTTTTTTATTTCTCTATTTTTAAGTTATTTTGTTCCCGTTGGAATTCCTTCCATTGGTGGAATTCCTTCCATTGGTGCATTCCTTCTATTTATGTAAATGAATATAAATACCTCAAATAATCTGATCTATCTGGAATTTCTAAATTTCTTTAATCCTTCCGAATTCCTTGTATCATTTGGAACTCCTTGAAATTCAGGAAATTCTCGTGATTTAGGGAATTCAAAGAATTCAGGGAATTATATTGATACAAGTAATCAAGATTATTAAGGGAATTCAGATAATTTAAGGAATTCGAAGGATTTAAAAATATTGTAAGCATCCATTTCATACAATATTTCCACCATATTTACGCTTCTAATCTAAGCGACTTCCGTTTCCTTTTTCTTTTACTGATCTTCTACCACAATTTTTCCATTTCTTACATTAATTTCTTCATCCTTTCTCATTCGCTCCTAGCCATCTTAATTTCTTCATCCACTCCTCATAATCTTTACCACATTCTCTTGCTACCTTCCTTTATCTTTTTTATTCCTCTTGTATTATCCTCCCATGTTTTCTCTTCCCATCCACAAATTCTGCTCTTTTCTGGTCCATCTTTTCTCTCCCCATCTCTTTTCTAAATGCTTTAGTCCCCTCTCCTACGAGAAGGGACTAGGACTAGATATCTCTAGCACTGAAGAACTCTTTCCTTTCTTCTTCTCATCTAGTTAGTCCTATCGCACTCCCTTTCCTTTCTCTTTCCTTCAGACACTTTTCCGCTAACTTTTTTCCCTTAGCGTTTTCTCAAAATGCCACGTCCTATTTCACGCTCTGGTACTCCATTCATCCCTTTGCGCTTCTTCTCTCACCGTATACCATGTGACCTCTAGTCTACTCCTGGCGTCCACCTTATCCAGAGTCCGCTTCATAAGTAGTAGGAACTAAATGCATGCTCAAACAGTCGCCTCCAAGCATTTGGGGAGTAAATATTGCGCGAGAAGTAAACCCTTTTTAAGGCCTTCCTTCACGCTCTCAAAATGGGCCGCACGCTCGAGGAGCGCTAGTCAAAAACAGCTGATCTGTTCATTGCATCGTCTCCGTACGCCGGCTTAGTGATGGTGAAAGTCTCGGTTGCACTTTCCAAGTTTAACACAAAACTATACCTAGCAGCACTTGATTCAATCAAGTGACGAAGTGGGGACACACCGACACGCGGCGTTTACGTGTGTTGCTCCCACACGAGAGTCGTGGTGGGGGCCGCCAGCTCCCACGATCTGTGAACACTGGCGCTTCTCATGCGTGCGGTCCATTTTGAGGGCGTGGCGGAAGCCTACAGAAAGGTTTACTTCTCGCGCAATATTTACTCCGCAAATACTCGGAGGCGACAGTTTGAGCATGCGTTTGTTTCCTGACATCCCTCACCACTTATTCTGCCAGTAGCTCCTTCTATTTCTCCGTCTGGCCTATAGAAAGTTAGTCCAACAACACATGGAGCTTTGAGAGCGTGGCTGAAGCCTACAAAAAGGGTTTACTTCTCGCGCTATATTTACTCCGCAAATGTTCGAAGCCGACAGTTTGGTATGCATTTGTTTCCTGACGTCCTTCACCACTCATCCTGCCCATAGATCCCTCTGTTGCTCTGTCTGGATTATAAAAAAATATGTCTACAACTCATGGAGCTTTGAGAGCGTGGCAGAAGCCTACAAATAGGTTTACTTCTCGCGCTATATTTACTCCGCAAATGTTCGAAGGCGACAGTTTGGCATGCATTTGTTTTCTGACGTCCCTGACCACTCCTGCTCTTAAAAAGCTCCATCTATTGCTCCGCCTGGGCTATAGAAAGCCAGTCCTACTACTTATGGAACTTATCCTGTATAACTTCCTTTATTTAAATTGAAAACTTTCTCCGGATGTTTCAGCTTGCTCCGATTTTGGGCGGAACTTCCCTATTCAACTTCCTGTTACCTCGGTTTATAGACTTCACTCAACGGATTATAATGGTATTTACTACAGGGACCGATATTATACCTTACGTCCACTCTTCGGTGAAGTCGATTTCGTGAAAAGCGGTAGTACTATCATTGGAAGAGGCGTCGGTAGTGCCATTCATGCATTGCTTGATGATCACGGTCATGTGATTTTCATAGATTCCGGGGTTCATCGGCGAATTAATGATCAAGAAATAGCTCAATATAATATAATCAAACCTGTATCATCACCACAACCACCATCATCATCATCATCTGTTGAATCGCGTCAACGTTCCAGAAGTCCACCCATCAGGTACCCTACCAGCGCCCCCTTCAGGAATTTATTCAGAGACTAAACTACACTTTCGCTTCTGATTCGAAAACGGATCAAAATCTTATAAGTAGTAAATGTTTTGACACCTACTCAAACTGTGGTCGAATCGAAAAAATTCGAATCGATCACATCTTGAGCCGATTAGTCGAGTCGGATTTTTTGACTTTATTCTCAGCTGAGTCAAATCGGATTAAAGTCGGCTTGATTCGACTCAATACATTACTGGTGGCCAGTAATTAAAAATACATAAACAATTATATGCATCATGTTTATAAATTTAATCGAAATGTTTAATTGGTTATTAACTGCTTTTAACATTGTCATCCAACTTCAGATACAAAATTATATTTTGAAATGAGGAAAATACACCATTGCATCAAATAAATACTTGAAAAAATGTTTTTTATTTCGTGCGCTATTTATTGAAGCATGCAGTTCTACTCACGGGAAAAACATATCAAGATTTTTATTTAAATTGACGATTTATTTTCTGAAAAATATAGATCTATTTCGTAGTTTCGTTAATTTCTTTATACAAATAATAAAAGAGTAAATTGCGATAATAATCATACTATTTTTAACATTTATAAAAAAATAACTCGCAAGCGCCAATTCAAAAATTCTCCACAACAATATAACCAAATCATAATTTTATAAAAGATATTTACTGCTAACGCAGCGCTCCAACCAGGCTCATTATTTTTATGAGTTTTGAAGATGAAGCCGATTTTGTAAAAAAAAAATTTACAAGGTAGGACGGTAATTTATATCGATATTTCTATAACTCTTTGCGATCCGCAAATCGAATATAACTATTTACATAAAATTGAACTATTTTTTCATACAGAAAAATCCTCGAAATTGGTCATTTATGGATGATAATAATAACAAAAAATGATATTTAAAAGTGGCGCAAGCCCCATGAAGCTTAGGACCTATTTCCCGTATTTATCAAAGATGATTTGGCAAATTCTATTAAGAATTTTCAAAATGTCACCTTCATAAGTCTGTTTTATAGGGTCCCAAAAAAACCCGTAAGTGAAAAAATGGGTCTTACGAGTTTTTGGCGCTAATTATATTTTTTGTAGCTGTTTTTTATGCAAATTGTTTCAAATACATAAAATACTACTTTATGCTTATAATTAGATGTTTACATAAACTCTCCTTTAGTGTATGTCTCGCTTCAAGAACATATTATGACATAAAATGCCAAGTTATCTTATCAAATTTTTTCTTTCCTTCTCATTCCTGCTTAGATAAAATTTTATATTCAAATAAATTTACAGGTTACCATAAACTGAATAAGATTAAAATTAAAAATAAAATTGTATCAAAGTCGATGTAGCTGTTTCAACATTCACTTTAATTTATGATTATTAATTATATTTTATAGAACTTCAAGTTTAGGCTTATATTTTTATTTTATAATCATGCAATCAAAGTAAAAAAACATTTGATGAGCGCGTATAGCTTTAAAAATTTCAATCCAACTTCAGATAAAACATTACAGTTTGAATTTGGTTTGTTTCAAAATTTAAATAATAAGACAATAAATTTCGAAAAGAATCATTAATTTTTTTTTAATTTAATGAAATGAAGATTTTCAAGACAATGTTTTTTTTAAGTTCATGTTGTAAGAATATCCCAACTTTTGTCACTAATTAAAATCTTCATTAATTAAAAGACCAACAGCTTTTTGACATACGTAAAATACCTGAATTTTAAACAACAAAATAGTTAAATTTTCAACCAAAGTGATAAATCTTCGATAAAAAAAAATCTCAACGATAAGTATCATAGTTCATATTTCCACCAAAAATTATTTTAATTTTTAACAAAAAACAGTTGTTAAATAAAAATAGGAATTTATAATAAATAAGTTGAATCCGCTATTGTAACATATTAATTTTTGAACTAAAAAAAATGTTGAAGAGAAGAGTTGAATTTTCAAGCAAGAAAGATTTTTCAGTCAATAAAGAAAAAAAATTTCATCCAAAATGTTGAACTTTTAAGCGACACAGACGAATTTACTGCAAAACAGTTCAGTTTTTAACATGAAAATACGAATTTTTAACAACAAAATTAAATTTATAATCCAAAAATATAAATTTTTAATAAAATAATTTAATTTTGACCCGAATATAGCAGTTTTAACAAAATTAGTAAACTTTCAACTTAAAAAAACGAACTTTAAAGAGAATAGTTCAACTTTCCACGGAACAAGTCAATTTTAAACCAAAAACAGAATAGTTGCACTTTCAGGTAGAAAAATAATTTTTTAACCAAGAAAAAAAAATTCATGAAATAGTTTAACTTCAAGTCAAAGATATGAATTTTCAACCAAGAAGATTAATTTCCTGCCCAAAGAATCAAATTTTAAGAAAACATCCATTTTTATCCAAATATTTCAATTTTTTAAAGAATTTTCAACCTGATAGTTACATTTTCAACCAAAGATATAAATTTTCAAACAAAAAGATGAATTATTCATTCATCCAAACATTTTAATTTTTGAAGTAATTTTCGACCTGATAGTTGAATCTTTAACTGAAAAAGTTACATTTTCAACCAAACATAAAACACATAAATTTTAGTTAAAAAAATTAATTTACAACAAAAAATCAGACAATTCCAGATTTTTCCGTTTTTTTCTAACAGGTATTAATTTTAAAAAGTATGGAAAACCTCTAAAATATACAGTTTTTAAGTAAAATTTTGTCTATTGCAGGAGCAAGATGCAAAGAGAAGCTCAAAATTTTAATAGAACAAACAAAAATGAACTGTTTGTGGTAAGTTTCGGTTTTCAAAAATAATTATTTAAATTAAAATAATGCAATGAAAATACGGAAAATTGTAACTTTTCCTGTAAATTACAATTTTTGATTGTTATTTAATTTATTATTAATTTAATATGTTATTTATTTAATTATTATTGATTGTTATTAAATATAGTTGTATACGTCTAGCTTGATTAAAGAAAACGTTACATTAGAAATCTGGAATTTTTGTCAGTTCCGTCATGCTCAAAAATATTAAATTTTTCTTATCCTTGAACTTTAAAAATAAAATTTTGATATAAAAAAACGTAATACATTTATATGATAAATAGGTCCGAAAAACCTATCAGGGCAGAATTTTTATATTATTTCGGATAAACTGTTCATCAGAATAGTCCATCCCGAAACACCTTGAAAATTCATTCATTATGTTTATTAAACATTTAAAAAAATTATTAAAAGTACGGTGTCGGATTATTACATAAGCGACGTGTCATATTTTTTCAAATAAAAAAATAATCTGCTGATTTAAAAGAATGGTGAGTATATCAAAAAATGGTTTCATTCCTATTGAATTTACTCTCGCTATAATTGAAGCCTCGTCAGAGATATAACGTTGGATCAACAAAAATTTATCTTGCTGAAATCTTTATACAAACTGTAAATAGATGACGAAATAATTCGCAGTATGGCATAATTTGTTTGATGAAATATACTACGACGTAGAATAGAAAATCCTTGAGGAAGAATTTCAAATCATCTAAGCTTTTCTGTAAAATCTATAACAAAATTTTGAAAAATAAACCAAGATTTTTTTCTAAAAAAGAGTAATTTTCGCCTAAAACAAAACTTGTTTACCATTATATATGGTAACCGAGTTCAGGGATATGGTAAACGAGTTCAGGGATATGGTAACCGAGTTTTGGGATATGGTAACCGAGTTTTGGGATATGGTAACCGAGTTTAAGGATATGGTAAACCCGTTCAGGATGGAAACAGAATTCAGGGATATGGTAAACGAGTTCAGGAATATGGTAAACGAGTTCAGGGATATGGTGACCGACTTCAGGGATATGGTAACCGACTTCAGGGATATGGTAAAAGAGTTCAGGGACATGCTAAACGATTTCAGATATATGGTAACCGATTTCAGGAATATGGCAATCGTGTTTAGTGATATGGTGAAAGAGTTCAGGTATAATTTAAAAAAGTTTAGCAATATGGTAACCGAGTTAAGGATGGTAACCAAATTCAGGGATATGCTAACCGAGTTCAGGGATATGGTAACCCAGTTCAGGATGGTAAACGAGTTCAGGGACATGGTTAACGATTTCAGGGATATGGTAACCTATTCCAGGAATATGGTAATCGAGTTTAGGGATATGATAACCGATTTTAGGGATATGGTAATCGAGTTTAGGGATATGGTAACCGATTTTAGGGGTAAGGTAACTGACTTCAGGATGGTAACCGAATTCAGGGATATGGTAAACGAGCTCAGGGATATGGTAATCGAGTTTCAGGATATAAGATATTATGTCAATATCTTATGAATAAACGAATAAATGTGCGTAACTATATATTAAGACACATTTTAAGCGGTACAATCTGGATTTTCATTTTTTAAATCGTTGATTATAAATCTTAATATCTAGACTTCCGGCTGGAAATCTATGCATTTCTGTCCAAGACATGCAGACTGTGCTACAAATAGAGTAATTAATTTATCATTAATAAAGATAAAACAAATGTTGTAAAATTTTGTCTTTAACATCTAAGACGGTAATTAGCACCCATATTCCCATCTGACATCACAGATCATAAATCTGTAGGTACTAATTCCTTGCCTTCAAATGGTATTGAACAGATTGTTGACATACAAACATTTTTAAAAAATTGCCCCTCCAATCCAATCCAACTTGTGCACAGTAGAATATTCTGGAAGGAGATGACCTCTTGTAGATATATATATATTAAAAATCTGTTCAGAATATTCATTAGTTACACTCCGATCACAAATTTTGTCATAAATCATTATCTTGTCTCCAGCTAGAAAAAATGACGATCATTCGCATTTTGTTCTTCGCTTCAGCAGTTTTATTTGCATCCATTGGTAAATATGTAAAATTTTTATATAAAATTATCAAATTATTATATATGTATATAATTTTTACATAAATCTTCAATATATTTTTTTTTACATGAGTAAAAGACATCGAGTGAATACATTTAAAACCAGACAGATCACAGTTTTTCTGGAAGTATTTAAATTATTTTCTAGAAAAGCCCACACTTATAATTGTTGGCAACTTTTTGTTGAATTTTTACTTCTCTGAAATCTCTGGAAACTTCCATATTTGTTTAAATCCCTTGAAATCTATAAAAATTTCTAAATTCTTATGAAATATTCTTTTTTTTGGAATGTCTATGAATCCCTCAAATATTGTACAATTGCTTAAAATCTTTGAAATCTTTTGAAATTTATTAAATCTTGTGAAATCCATAGAAATATTTGTATTCCTGATAATCTTATAAAATCTTTTAATTTATTTTCAAATCCTTTGAATCCCTTAAATATTGTGAAAGTCCTTAAGATTAAGAGAAAAATGAAAGACTTATATTTTTAGTGAAAAAAATAATTTTTGACAAAATAGTTCAATCTTCCACCAATAAAATAAATGATGAAGAAAATTAAATAAGTTCTCAGACAACTAGTTAAGTTTTGAACAAAATAAGATGAATTCAAAATAAAAAATTCAATATTCGAATTTAAAAAAATCGATCAATTCCTGATAATCTTATGGAATCTCTTAATTTATTTTTAAATCCTATGAATCTCTCAAATATTAAAAAATTCTTTGAAATCTTTGAAAAAAATGAAAGAGTTAGATTTCTGATAAAATAAACTAATTTAAAAAAGAATGCATTTTAAACAAAATAGTTCTTAACCAATCAAATGAATTCAGTAGTTGAATTTTCAGCTACAAATGATTTATTCCTGATGATCTTATGGAATCCCTTAATTTATTTTCAAGTCCAATAAATCTCTCAAATATTGTTAAATTCCTTCAAATCTTTTAAAAAAATGAAAGAGTTGAATTTTTAGAGAAAAAACAAATTTTTAAAGAAGGATTTTCAAAAAAATAGTCCAGTCTTCCACCAATAAAATGAATTTCTAAAAGAGTAGTTTAATTTTCAACTAACTCGTTGACTTTTCAACTGAAAACGATTAATCTAAAATATTGCGTAATTTTTTGTAATCTTTGAAATCTTCTGAAATCTTCAAAAATTATTTGAAATTCCTCCGACATTGTTTAATTTCTTGAAATTCTCTATAATCCTAAGAAGTTCTTCGAAACCTTATTAAATTTTTTTATTTTCATATTTTTATCCATGTATTGAAAATTTGAAGAAAATAAATAGTAAATAGTAAATAGTAAATTTTTTTATAAAAAAAGGTTTAAAAATGTCTCTAGGTAGTGTTAGGTCTGCGAATTAATTTTTATAGTTTTCGATAAAAAAAATAAAAATGAAAGGATAAAAAATTCCTATACCTATAACAAATATTCTATTTGTTTCATAAAATTTAGGGGGAAGAAAAAATTTAGGGGGCAGCATTTGCTAAATTAAAAAATTCACATTTTTATAGGGTCCCCCAATATTATAATTTCTTTTTTTTCAGTGCACGTGTCTCGTTCTTTTGCAATCAAATAGATAAGAATAAATAATTGATGCTATAAATGGAGATTATATTCGTCAACAGATTTTCAAAACGGTATTTATTAGCATAATGAATTAATTCAAACGTGAATCTCTCATTCTATCTCTTTTGATTGCTTGCTGGCTCACCCGTATAAATATTTATTTAAAGATTTTGTAAGGAAAAAACGTCGGTAATGTAAACGGGAAGAAATTTTATCGAGATAAGGCCTCGGATTCATTTGAAAAATTAAAAATAGTGTCCAAATATTTGAAATCCCTTAAAATCCTTAGAAATCCCTTGAAATACATGGAAATTTTGTAAATATCATTGATGCCCTGGATACCTTTTTGAAATACTTGAAAATTTTTGGAAATCCACATCCAATTCCTTAACATTTTTTAAAATGCCCTAAAATCCTTAACATTTTTTGAAATTGATTAAACTACTTCAATTTGGTAATACCCCTAACAGCGATCCCACAAAAATCGAATAAAATCCCGTAAAACATCTTAAAATCTGATGAAATCTTTGAAATTATCCAAAATCCTACAAATCCCTCAAAATCTTTAGAAATCCCTTTATCTAACAATTTCTATTTAAAATTTTACGAATCCCTTAAATCTGGTGAAATGTGTTAGAATCCCTGAAAATAGTGATGATTTATAGATGAATCAAATATTGATGTCCTGGATACCTTTTTGAAATTCTTTGAAGGTTTCTGAAATCCACGTAAAATTCCTTGGGTTTTTTTAAAATACACTTAAATCCTTAATTTTTTTTTTAATTGTTTAAAACTATTTAAATCTTGTGAGATCACTAATAGTAATCCAAAAAAATCAAATATGATCCCGTAAAACATCCCGTAAAACATTAAAATCCTTAGAAATCCCTTTATCTTATGATTTTTTTAAAAATCCTATGAATCCTTTAAATCTGGTGAAATAACTTGAAACAACTTGAAATCTTTAACATCCCTAGAAATCCCTAGAGGAGCCTTGAAATTTCATTTTATTTCATTCATTCCCTAAGGTTCTCTACAAATCTGCTCGAATCCTTTAAAACATTGTAAATATCATTAATGTCCTGGATACCTTTTCAAAGTTTTTTGAAATGCACCTTAAATTCCTTGGAATTTTTTTAAATACCTTAAACTCCTCAAAATCCTCTAAAATTCATAAAACTACTTAAATGGGATAATATATCTAACAGTAATCCTACAAAAAACAAATAAAATCCCGTAAACCATCTTAAAATCTGATGAAATCTTTGAAATTATCTAAAATCCTACAAATACCTTAAATTCCTTAGAGATCCGTTCATCTTCCAATTTCTTTTAAATTTCTATGAATCCCTTAAATCTGGTGAAATAACTGGAAACGGCTTTGAATCTCTGAAATCCCTGACATCCCTGGAAATCCCTAGACATCCCTCGAAACTTAATTAAATTTTATTCATGTCCAAAGGTTCTCTAGAAATCTGTTAGAATCCCTTAAAATTTTGTAAATATCATTCATGTCCTGGATACCTTTTTAAAATGCTTTAAAAGTTTCTGAAATCCACGTTAAATTCCTTGGGATTTTTCAAAATACCTTAATCTCTTTAAAATTCTCTAAAATTGATAAAACTACTTAAATCTGGGAATGTCCCTAACAGTAATCCCACAAAAATTGAATAAAATCCTGCAAAACATCTTAAAGTCTCTAGAATATCTTCAAAAAACCTTTCGAAAATAATTAAATCCTTGAAATAATCTAAAATCCTACAAACCCCTTTAAAATCCCTTAAAATCCTTAGAAGTCCCCTTATCTTATAATTTCTTTTAAAATTCTGCCATTGCCTTAAATCTGGCGAAATACCTTGAAACGGCTTCAAATCTCTGAAATCCCTAGAAATCCCTAGACGTCCCTGGAAATTTTATTTCATTTCATTCATTTCCTAAGGTTTTCTAGAAATATATTAGAATACCTTAAAATATTGATTTCCTATACCTGAATTAAATATTGATGTCCTGGATACCTTTTTAAAATGCTTTGAAAGTTTCTGAAATCCACGT
The DNA here is from genome assembly GCA_932066315.1 of Andricus coriarius. Classification (NCBI taxonomy): domain Eukaryota; kingdom Metazoa; phylum Arthropoda; class Insecta; order Hymenoptera; family Cynipidae; genus Andricus; species Andricus coriarius. Next base: position 1,229 of record CAKNWT010302593.1, on the reverse strand, counting down.
TAAATTCCTTGGGATTTTATAAAATACTTTAAACTCTTTAAAATCCTCTAAAATTGATAAAACTACTTAAATCTGATAATGTCCCTAACAGTAATCACACGAAAATCGAATAAAATCCCGTAAAACATTTTAAAATCGATATAATATCTTCAAAAACTTTATAGAAAATGATAAAATCTTTGAAATCATCTAAAATCCTACAAATACCTTTAAAGTCCCTTAAAATCCTTAAAAATCCCTTTTCTTATAATTTCTTTTAAAATTCTATGAATTCCTTAAATCTGGTGAAATACCTTGAAACCGCTTGAAATCTCTGAAATATCTCAAATCCCTAGAAATCCCTAGACGTCCCTAAAAAAATGTTATTTTATTCATTCTCTAAGGTTCTCTAGAAATCTGTTAGAATCCCTGAAAATATTGATATCCTATAGATTTATTAAATATTGATGTCCTGAATACCTTTTTAAAATACTTTGATTAAACCACTTAAGTCTTGTGAGACCCCTAATAGTATGCATGTATATCATTAAGCTATTTCCCTTTCGGTGAGCCTCTAGCGGTAAGCGTGACACTACCCGATTCGGGTAGTGTTTTTTAGGTGGATAGTTTCTTGTAGTAAATAACTACATGTGTGGGCTCACCACACCCACGACCGCCAACAGCAACGCAGTAGTATCAGACGGTCACCCATCCAAGTACTAACCGCGCCCAACACTGCTTAACTTCAGTGATCTAACGGGAACTGGTGCTTCCAGCGTGGTAGGGCCGTTGGCCATAGTAATCCCACAAAAATCAAATATAATCCCGTAAAACAATAAAATCCTTAGAAATACCTTTATCTTATAATTTCTTTTAAAATCCTATGAATCCCTTAAATCGGGTGAAATACCTTGAAACGGCTTAAAATCTCTGAAATTCCTAGAAGTCCCTGGAAATTTAATTTAATTTGATTAATTCCCTAAGGTTCTCTAGACATCTGTGATAATTCCTTCAAATTTTGTAAATATCATTAATGTCCTGGATACCTTTTTAAAATACTTTTAAATTTTCGGAAATCCACATTAAATTCCTGAAGATTTTTTGAAATGCACTAAGATTCTTAACATTTTTTGAAATTGATAAAAACACTTAAATCTTGCGAGATCCCTCATAGTAATCCCACAAAAATCAAACATGGTCCCGTAAAACATCTTTAAATCTATAGAATATCTTTAAAAACTCTTTAGAAA
>CAKNWT010302587.1:0-17493 GCA_932066315.1 Andricus coriarius | reverse complement strand
GTTGCGGATTGAGGGTCCCTGTACCAAGGGTTTCTGCTGAATATGGTTACAATAATTAATAAGCAGTCGCGGACAATTGTCCAGGGATCGTTCCGAAGGAATAACCCATAAGCGCAGGCGTGCCAACCGTGCCGAAAGCTGAATCGCAACTGGGTGAGGTGTCTTAAACGGTGACTCTGAGATACCGGGCGACCTCTCAGAGTATGCAGCCTTATCCTTGCGTGCGGGGCTCTACAAGGATGGACGAACCCTTTTCCTAGCTGCTCGTGGGAACAACAATGACACCACCAAAATATTCAAAAGTTGTAAATGCTCAAGGATGACTTGCTAGACTGCTACGATGCCAGCATTATTCCTGTTCACCGAGGCTTTATAGCGCGTATACATACTCTGTGGAGCCAAAAACACCGAGAGCTTCAGCACGTTTCGTTCAATCGGTGCGAAATCAACGTGCCTGCTTCAGGAAAAATGGATATGTACGCGGAGCGCTTCCCCTACCGCTGCTTGATCAAGCTGCAGCCGAAGATAAGGAAATGACATTAAGACCAACGGCGGAAAACAGGCACCTTCTGAGAGATGATCACGATTTCAGGGCAAAGAAGAAACATTAACATGCAAGTTCCTCTTAAGCCCCAAGATCTGGCTGAAATGGATGCCTTTCTTCGTGGAGAAATCTCGCAAGAATCCGACCTCTTTACCATTAATTGCTCAGTTTATGGTGCTGCGAGTGCTTTGGCTGATTCAAATAGAAGGCTTAAACCTACGATGGATCAAAAGACCAAAAGACGCTTACATCAACTGAACGAGAAGATTGGATGGGCAAGACAGAATGCGTCCCATGTTCAATGTGTGATTGACTACATAACATCTGGTAGACCGTTCACGGAAAGGGATCGAAAGTTCGTCCAAGAACTAAGGATCTTGAATGATACACTAAACAAGTCAAAGCTGCTGACAATCAAGCAGCATATAGTTGACAAAATACGGCTGTCATCTGACGCAAGGAGAAGAATACAGAAGATGGAGAGATGGATCAGGGAGAATCAACAGTTTCTCGCTAATCCATCTCGCCTGTTCAATGATCACTCTGTTTCTGTCAAAAATCCACCCAAACCCAACGAGGTAGAGACTTTTGGGAGAGAGGTATACAAGATCCCGAAAACACTAGAGTTGAAAGAAAATACTGACAATATCATCCGCTTCAAGGAATTTTGCGACAACGTCATAAAATCTGAGAATGAATGTCCATGAATCTCTGCTGAAGAGGTGAAAAAAGCACTTAGAGGAACGAAGAACTTTTCCGATGCTGGACCAGATTGTATCAAGAACTTCTGGTGGGAGAAGTTTACTTCTACACACCAACATTTGGCCCGCATATTCACCTCGTTTTGAAACTCAGACTCGCCCATTCCGCAGTGGCTGGTGTTAGGACGCACGATACTCCTACCGAAAAAAGGCAACTTGTCCAACCCAGATAATTACAGGCCAATAACTTGTTTGAACACACTGTATAAGATCTTTACAGCTGTCCTAAACAACAGGATTGATCTGCGAATTGAGGCTGTGTGGCGTGAGATGTACGAACAACGTGGCTCCAAAACAGGTGAACAGGATGTCGAGAGAACCTGCTAATTGACAGGTGTATCTGTAAAGACGCTGCAGCCCATCAACGCGTCCTGTCAATGGCCTGGATCGACTACCGGAAAGCTTTCGATTCAACCTCTCATAGACTTATCATCTGTCTGTTGGAAAGCTTGAAGGTACATCCACACATAGTGAGATGCATAGAGAGATTAATGCCTCTTTGGAAAACCAGATTTACTATCACATCTGGAAATTATCGTGTGACAACACACAACGTCACCTTCCAGAGGGGCGTCTTTCAGGGCGATACCATGAGCCCTTGACTTTTTTGTATCACACTTATGCCTCTATCTCTCGCACTACGAAATTCTTCTGGATATCTCTGTGGCGACAGTAACCAGCGCGAGCATAAGGTCCCGCATGTATTTTAAATGGATGACCTGAAGCTTTATGCCTCTGGTAAACGCAAACTTCAAACTGCCATAAATATCGTCGCGAAGTACGCAGGAGAGATTGGGATGGACTTTGGATTGGATAAATGTGCCAAAATTCATCCGAACAACGGAAAGATTGTTGGCGTTCCCGAGGACACTAAGCTTGTAGAAGTAGGTGTTATCAGACATCTTAACACTGGGCAGACCTATACATACCTGGACGTGCCTCAAAGCCGCATTCAGAACGTAACATCAGTAAAGGAGTCTCTCCGAAGCAGATACAAGCATCTTCTTCGACAGATTTGGTCTTCCAATCTGTCAGCGTTGAACAAGGTATCTGCGACTAATATTCTTGCCATCCCGTTTCTACTCTACTCGTTTGGGGTAGTTCAATGAACGAAGAACGAACTTAAGGCCCTTGATGTCACCACACGTAAGATCATGCATATGCATAAAAGCTTGCATATAAATTCGTCAGTTCCGCGATTAAACAATTCACGCCATCAAGGCGGACGCGGACTTCTGAATCTCCAGTGTCTTCATAACCGTATCGTTCTGAGTACAGGTTATATCGTAGCCAATGGCAGAGATCCTCTTCTAAAAATGGTCAGGAACCACGAGATGATTGGTTAAGGAGTGTTCCTTTACAAAGCCGCGGAGCGAGCAGCCGAAACACTTTGCCTGCATTTTAACATCAGAAGTGAAGAAAGTGCATTACTCCATCTAGATGCTTCACTTCTGAAAGCCGAAGTGAAGAAAGCAGAAGTTCAAAAATTCCATCAAGAGCTGCTCGACAAGAAAATTCACGGAAATTTTCACAGAAATGTAGAAAAACAGTCCTTGTCGAAGGAGCAAACTTTTGTTTTCCTCAGATCATCAGGCCTTGATTCAGGTACAGAGGGTTTCATTTTCGCATGCCAGGACGGTGTCATTTTCACCTTAGCATACCGTGACCCCATTTTATGTCAAGAAGTTCCCAGCGATAGGTGCAGAGCGTGTCATGCACACGCTGTGTACCTGGAACACATACTATCAGTGTGTCCCACCCACGCAGGATCGACGTACATCTACAGACATAATGCGGCCCTAAGAGTCCTTTATTACCATCTTTGTCGCTCTTACAAGTTGGCCGCGTCCCTGCCCTGCCGAACGCTCTGAAGAAGATAGAGTTAATTGTCCAAAACGAGAAGTGCCAAATTTTCTGGAACTACGATTTTCGGACAGCAGTCTCCGTTGCACACTCGAGGCCTGAGATTGTTCTCCAAGACTTCGAGAAGCGAACTATACTGGTGATCGAATGCTCCGCAGCGTCTGAATACAACATCACTGCCAAGGAGAAAGAAAAGGAGGAGAGGTATCAAGACCTTAAAAGGGACCTGCAAAAGCTGTACCCAAAATATTCGGTACAAGTAATTTTCCTTGTGATAGGTGCTCTTGAACGTGCGAAGCTATCACTGGTTCGTAACCTTAAAGCCATACCCGCATGCCAAAAATATGCCAAGGCACTTGCGAAATGGATGCAGAAAGCTGTCATCCTCGAGTCGCTTCGTGTCCTCAAAACACACGAGCGTTTCGCCGGCATGTCGTTTTGATTTCATCGTGTCCTGCGACCACCCATCTCACGGTTGTGAGACGTGGCCATGAATTGGATTTACCGCGGTCGAACTGGGAGCCGGTGTCATTTTTTAGATAGCAGTTGCAGGAAATCCGTGCTTAAATCACATAATCATTCTCCACTCAAATAATTATGTTGCTTTCAAAGGAAATTTATAGGGGTTAAAACAGATGGTCATTGTTTATTTAAAAACTGTATAGGTTTATGTTTATTATGAAATTTGAAAGAAAAACATATTTTTTGTGGGTGATTCTAAATCTAAATAAATTTCCAAAAACCTCACTTTTTGGCTCATTAGAGCCAAGAATAACATAATGAAAAAAGACGGAAAAAGGGAAAAAGTGAACCAAAAACCAACCTCGCACTTTTTCCTTTCTCCGACCTTTTTATACTATGAGGCGTCAACATGTTTCGAGGTCAATTTAGACCTTCTCATAAATCGTCTCTAATGAGCCGAGAAGTGAGGTTTTTGGAACTTTATTCTTTGATTGTGAATCTATTTTTGCTTTTTCTGCAAAAATGATTTCAATTTTTCCGTAGTTTGCAGAAATTATCATGATAAAATGGATTGATTTACATTCTTAATTTAAAAAATTTATTTAAAGACACTAAACTCTTGATTCTATCCAATCTGCAGGATTTCTTTATGAATAATTTTTGAGATATCTCTTTAATTGAGTTTACATATTTTAACTTAATTTTCTTGCAAGATGTCTTCTTTTCATGTTAATTTTTGTAAAAAGAATGTTTTGAATTTTAGAAATTTATTTAGAAATGCATTACAAATATTTTGGATTGTTTTCTTTTCCTAATTGGAAAATTTAATAATCTGAATAGATTGCTTTTAGAATCACCTATAAAATTATTTTATTCCTCAAAATTTCGTTTCTATCCACACTAATAGTAGAAGAAACTCTTCTGGTGCGGTGTCCGACTTGACGAAACCGTCGATGCTCAAGTCCAGGTCCAGTTGCAGTTTAACTTTTATAACAGTTAGATAAAAAATGTTGCTTTAATTTTTATGAGAATTTTAATATTATCATAAAGAAATCTAAGTTTTATATTGAGAAAGGATAAATTCAATGAAACAACAAGAGTTCTGATTTGTATGAGAATTTCTCTAAGTTCAATTTTACAAATTCAAAGACATGCAAGGCATTCAAGGCGACGAGGATAGTGTTTTCGAGAATGATAAAGAAATAAGTGATGGAACACTAATGTGCAAAATGGAATATTCCAAAGTCAATTCCAAATAAATAATTGTTAGTGTTTGCGATTTTCATTCGTTGTAGATAACAATTATAATTTGAGATTTAATATTTATCATTGACGCGGCTTATTTTCTCCCTGAAAATATTCTCTGCAATAAATAAGATTCGTGGCAGTTTCAATAAAACAGAAGTTTTATACAAGTTAAACTTATCAAAAACAAATAATTTATATACTTGTGGAATAAGAACAGGCTATAATTCCCAAAAATAGAATTTTATAAAAATCTTCTGAGTAATAAAAGAATTATAATGTAAATCTACCATATAAAATCCGCGCTGCTGCAACATTTAAAAGTGTGGCAATTTTACTCGTTTTCTATGGGGTAACATGCAAAAGATATTCTTTTCAATTAACAATATTTACCCTCCCAGGCTCAACGTCCAGTAAAAAATAAAAAAATAATTGCATCACTATTTCAAGTATATATCGTGAAAATTTAAGGTATTTTTAAAAATAGGTGATATTTTGCGTAAAGTACCATAAGAAACATTTTGATTGGAAAAAAGTGTTTCTTGGAACCAAAGAAATTTCTTTGATTCAAAAGAAATTTCTTCGAATCAAATAAAGTTTTCTTTGTGTAAGAGGCAAAGTAATTTTTTTTTTATTTAAAGAATTTTTTTTAAATTAAAGAATATATTTTCTGAGTTTATGACTTCACACTCTACTCCTATTTTAAAGTTATGTGCTTTGCGTTTATAGTTTGCAGATATTATTAGTCATGGAGATACAAACATATTATTAATCAAGTAGATAAGAAAGCAGCTATCTAAAAGTATAACTGATTCTTTCTCCGTAAGAAAAAATTCAATAATAAAAATTATATTACTTTGTGGACATCGCGTTTATGTAAAGTTTAGTCAACTTTATTTACCACAGTTTCGTGAGGATAATAAAATCAATACTTAAATGTATTTTCGACTATATAAAATAAACTTTGCGGAAAAGCATATAAACCTATGGTATAACCAAAATAGAATGATCAATTCTCGTTGAAAAATAATGTTTTTGAGAAAATACTTCATTCTGATATACACGTTTTGAAACGATAGAATATAATTTATATTTATATAGATATTTTACGCATATTGAATTAAAATTTATAAAAAATCTTTCGCTTTCACACCTGGCATCAAATTAAGTAAACAAAATTTAGGAAGAGTAGAAATAAGTAGAATGTAACATATGTGAAGAAATCTAATTATATCATTAGAGGAGAAGCTCATGCAGTAAATAATAATGCAATATATACAGAAGATAATCATTAAGTGGAACCAAAAATATAAGTAAAATAATTCATTTTCATTTATTAATGTGTATAGTACATTAACAAATAACTTAATTAATCATTTTACCTATTTTAAATAAATGATTATTTACTATCGATTAAAATATCTTTACTGTAAAGAGGGTTGTCGCCTGCCTTCCCGGAATCGTGATTTTGATCGTTTTCTAAATAATTGCTGCATCGGATTTTGGGATACTTTAAGGGTCGTGCCCTACCTCTAAACATTTTTTTTTTAATCTATGAAAATTAAGAAATTTTTTTCTCCAAATGACATATACCAAGTGACATATGTCTTGAAATAATGTATGCACTGTAAAAAATGTTTCCCAAACTCTCTCAAAATTCTTAAATTGTTTTGGATCATATTTTCATTATTTTGACATTATTCGATTTCGCCTTTATGCTTTTGCTTTACCAAATGATTGCCAAACAATACTTTTATAACTTTTCACATTCCAGCTAGTCTTTAAATGAAGAATCAACACTATAAGTTTTTAACCAAAACTCGTGTCAGCATTTTTAAGAATAATCATCAGCAATGGAAATTTAATAAATTTGCTAAATATACAGCTGTAAGAATTGTGTTTTTATATTCTCATCAGAGAAGGCATTAGATTTGTGTAAAAGTTGCCCCCCCCCCCCAGGTTTTTGTCAAATGTCCACGTCCTGAGACCTTCTGAACCCAAAAATCAGGTTTTGGCGAATGTGTCTGTCTGTCTGTATGTCTGTATGTCTGTATGTCTGTATGGCTGCATGTCTGTATGTATGTGGGAATGTGGGTAGGTAGATTTTTAGTTTGTTAGCACGATAACTTTCGAAAGAATTTTCAGATTGAATTGGGCTTTGGTATGCTCTGTACGTGACCTAAAATAAAGGTCAAGTTCGTTAGCCAGCCATTTTGGATGCAAATTCAAAATATCAGCACATTTTGAATATTTTTGACAACACTTTTTTTCAAGATTTAAAAATTCTATGGACTGATATTATCAGTACTCAAGAAGGTGAAAAAAATGTTTAGATGACTTTTTTGGTAGAAAAAAGATTACCGAAGTTATAGCATTTACAAAATTCCAAAACGCACATGAAAATTAACATTTTAAGCCAAAAAACGCACGATATGAAAAAAAGTCCACAAATGAAAATCGTTGCTTTTTAAACACCCTACGATATTGTCATAACAACTTTTCGAATTTTATGAAAAATCAAAAATGTTAATTTTGATGGCACAAAAAAAATATTGAAAAATAACAAATTTAATTTTTCGGTCAAACTAAGCAAGATATGGAAAATGGTGACAAGACCAAAATTGTGCATATAAAAAAGATCTACAAATTTGTTATGGATCACTTTTTGATAGGATGCGTAATTCTTGTTTTATTCGTAAAAAATAGCATTAAAAGTAGAAAAATTAAATCTTTGGAAAAACGGCGCAAGGTACGTAAAAAGATAAATAGAAAAAAATTATGCATTCAAAAAAGATCTACAAATTTGTTCCCAATCACTTTTTGATAGAACGTGTAGTTTTTGTTTTAATCTTAGAAAATAAGATAAAAAATGAAAGAATTAAATTTTTGGACGAACGACACAAGCTATGAAAAAAATTAATTAATAGACAAAAGTTGCTCACAGAAAAAAACTATAAAAATTAAATCTTTGGAAAAAGCGTACAAAAGACGAAAAAAAATTAATGTACAAAAGTTGTTCAACCAAAAATGATCTACACATTTTTTATAAACTTTTCTTATAAACATTTTCTTAGAACCAGTTTACGCTAGGATGCGTATTTTTGGTTTGGTTTAATAACAAATTTTTTTCGTATAGGATGAGCACTTTTTTCAAGTATAAAAACAAGACAATGAACATACGTATGTTTCAATACGAATGCATATTATGAATTGTAATAATATAAATTTATTGAAATGATACATTTTTCAAGGTAGTTGAGAATAAAATGTATTGCAAAATAAGAAAAAAATATTGAAGTAATCATGAGAAATAAAATTTGTGCTTTATATTGCAACATATGAATAAGGAATCCCAGGAATTTGATAAGTGATGAGAACGTGTTCGTTAAAGCCGAAGGAGCTTTAACAAAAGAGAATTCACAATCACCAAATTACAGTTGTCTATGCTGTGACCTTTAATTTGAAAACGTCTCTGCACAAATGTGTGGAAATACAATGCAGGAATAAGTATGTTTAAGATATCAGAAAAATTTTTACATTGCTCGTAGCAAATCGTCATAAACAAATTTTTTCTCTATACTTACAGCTGCCAACAAAGTTCTGTGAAATTTTCGATAAAATTTTTTTTAATAATATTTTTCCGCAATGAATATATTGCACGCAGGACTTTAGAGAAATGATATATAATTAAAATCCACCTTTCTGATTTGTTATACACAATTATTTTCAGATTTTGCTGCCAGCTGTAAGTACGGAAAAAAATTATTTTCTATAACGATTTGTTGTAAATAATGTGAAAAATTTTGTTGACATCTTGAATATACTTTTTCCTGAACATGCAAAATCTGTCAGATATTTCATCGAAATTGAACTCAAGAGATTTTTTTTACAAAATATGCATGTTTAAAAAAAAGTGCTCCCCCATCCCTCTGTCTTTTTTGCATTCTGACATCTAAAAAAATGTTTCAATACTTTGAACTACCCAATTTTACAATCTAATAGCATAACCCGATAGCGGTTTTTTCGCGACACCGAAAGTTTACAATGTTAATTAATAAATTCATATCTCGTAAAATATTCGTCGTAGGATATTCGGTAAAGGCTCATTTTAAAGTTTATATCGTGCTCTGAAAACATTATCTTATATCATTATTATCTATCTGTTAATCAAAATTAGCAATCCAGGAAAGCGTGTTGACAAAATGTTGCAATTTAACGTTTTTCGTTGATAATAAGCAATTCATGAAGAAACCAGCTTTGAACTTTTAAGGCCCTAATTTGACTGTGCTAAAATACCAGCATAAAAGTCAAAGCCTGAGAAATTTCTTGTGTTGTTTTGTTAGCCTTTTTCATAAACAAGGAATTTAGAAAAAAAAATTTTTTCTAGCAATTCTCTTTCGGCATTATTGCTATTTGCATATATTTGAAAAATATATGTGAAAAGATACAAATATTTAAAAATATGGAAAAAGCACTATTTTCACGATATATTTGATTCTGACTTCAGCGTTTCAAAACATCCTCTCATTTTATATTAGGAAAAAATAATATGGAGAGTTACCAGACATTTAATAAAAATATTAAACAAAAACAGTGATCATTATTAACTGTTATTTAGAATCAACGTTGAAAGCATTTCTGGCTAATTATTTTTCAGTCTCATCCTAAGATATCAATGTAGCGCGACACGGCCAAAAACTTGTGGGAAAAAATTTGAAGTGATATGCAGTAAGAACTTAAGAAGTCCCCGAGATATCTTTGGTTTAAAAGATTAAAAAAGTCTTCTGATTGCGAACACCTTCGTTATTTTTTTGAAATCATTGTTAGTTTTTGAGTAAACAATTTTATTATTTATCAGCGATGAAAATTTATAACAGGTTTTTTAGTATCTCTGAGATTCTCACTGATTCAGTTGTAGAGAGTATCTTTTGCGTAAGAAAAAATGCTATAAGATAAAAACAAACTTCTTTAGACACTCAAGTACATCATTCTTATTCAAAGCCCATTGATCCCTTGTCATTTTGAGGTTCTAAAAATTCCTCTTTTACCTACTTTTCAAGAATGTCACGCCATCAAGTTATTTTAATAAACTTTTTTATTTTTCACGTTATACATTTTATAACCTTTTTTAATTACTACATGCAGTCCTAAATTTATTTGTATCAAGCAATTAGTTGCTTTCCACTATTGAATTAGGAAATATCTCGACTAATCGAATTAGCAATTTTCTTCTAATCTTTGGTGGATCACTTTTCGCTAATCGAATCTTTAGGTATACAAGTTGATACTTATTCCCTTCCTGCCTAATTAGGAAAATAGATTTTGCTGGCCTTTTTGTATTAATCTCTGGCACAAAATAAAACTTTTTACTCTCGTGACATTTGCTCGTACGGCTCGTCTACAAGCCACAATTATCAAGTTATCAAAAAATGTGCTGTCACACTAAAAAGCGGCTTTTTAAAATATTCAACCCACTGCCTATTGTGTTAAAACCTATTAATGTTATGAAGTAAAATGTAAGTAAATGTAATTTAGATGTTCCTGTTGTCAGAATGAAAATGATTTTAAATGATTTTAAATTTTTTTATTAGGTTCATAATATAAACATATATTAATATATCAATATATTAATGTTCATGTTTACGCATGTTAACATAGTTGACGAATAAGTTTATTAAAATATTTAGTCTGTCCATTATTCTACAATAAAGTAACGTACTTAAATTTCAAATGCAGAGAACTTCACAAAATTCAACTAGTTGAAACTAAAAATTTGAAAGTCCTTTATATGCGGAACATATAAATTTAAAAAGCTTCTTAAATTTAAAACTAAATGTCTAAAGGCTTCCTAATGCTAAAGCTTCAAAATTTAAATAATAGAGTTATTTAATACTAGTGCAAATTAAGTTTGGATGTTCGCCTCAATCATTTGGGAGAATCGTGCTATGAAAAGTCATTTTAAAACCTATTAAAATAATAATTTGTGCAAAAAATAAAATCCAACAGAAATATATGTAAGTTACTAGGCATAGTTTACTTTAACATTAACCCTCCTGCGTATGCGATATAAGCGAACTTAGCTATGTTTGACGAGATATCTCGTCATTGTGCACACGATGGTTAAATATTGAAAAAATAGATTTTTTATTATAGTCTGTCAGCAAAACTTACAAAACACATTATTTATTATTATTATTATTACCTGCGTATCATTACCCCAATCATAAAGATTGTAATGTAATCGTCCAAATTTTCGATCTCTGGTTTTTAACGGATCTTTACGTTTCGGCAATCACAGATTCCGAAAATCATAAAATTTTGTCGGTGTCTGCCTGTATGTCTGGCTGTATGTCTGTCTGTATGTCTGTCCGTATGTATGGTTACCTGAATTTTGTGGACTCGCTAACTTTTGAAGGATTTCTCAAATCGAGTCAGGCTTTGATAAACTTTTCAAGGGTCCAAAAATGAAGGTCAAGTTCGTTAACCAGAAATTTTGCATAAAAATTCAAAAGTGAGCACATTTTGAAAATGTTTGAGACCACTTTTTTCACTACTTGAAAATTCTATGTACGGTTATTAGTAGAAGGAAAAAAGACAAACCATTTATCCTCATGACATTTTTCGATAAAATCAAAATTATCAGAGTTATAGCATTTTCAAAATCCAAAAAGACAAACGAAAATTAACATTTTAAGCCGAACAACGCATGATATGAAAAAAAGCCAAGACGAGAAAAACATTTCTTTTTGGGAGCCGTACAAGATTGTCATAAGAACTTTCTGAATTTCCTCGAAAAATAAAAAATTCAAATTTTGATCGCACTAAAAATAATAAAAAATCAAAAACTCCATTTTTCTGGCAAACTATGCAAGATACAAAAAAGATGAAAGGATAAAAGTCGTGCACCTAAAAAAGATCTACAAATTTGTTATGAATTACTTTTTGATAGGAATCGTAATTTTTGTTTTATTCGTGAAAATAACATTAAAAAAAAAAAATTAAATTTTTGGGCAAACGATACAAGCTATGAGAAAAAAAATGAATAGACTGAAGTTACTCATCAAAAAACACAGCTCAAAAAATGTTATTATCAATTTTTCGATAGGACGCTCAGTTTTTATTTTAATCGTAAAAGAAACATTACAAATATTTAAAAAAACAGATATTTCTAATCAAAATAAAAAATTTTAGAGCATTTTCAAAATTTGAAAGAAAATTTTTTTCAAGTTTTAGAAATTTTTGTCCAAGGTTTCTTTTATATGGGAGAGAGTCTTGAAAATTATCCTAATGAAATTTTTTATTTCGATAAAAATTCAAAAAGTTATAAGCTTTTCAGCACATTGAAAATTTCAAAAAAATAGAAAAAAAATATTTTTCTGTTTGATTGAAAAATTTCAATCAAGATTTTTACTAGATCTGAAATATATTTCGAAACTGTCCTCATAACATTTTTTTATTCGATCAAAATTCAAAAAGTAAGAGCATTTTCAAATTTGGAAACAAAATGTTCCGTTTCATTTTGTTTACATTGTTTTTTTTTTTACAAAAGCAATCGTCTGTATAATCTAGTTGTTGAGCATAAAGCGCGAGTATCACAATGAGAATGTAATCGTCAAGGCCGTTAAAGCCGAAGGAGCTTTAAGAAAAGAGAATTCACAATCATCAAATTACAGTTGTTGACGCTTTGACCTTTAATTTTAAAAGGTCTGTGCACAAATATGTGGAAAATACAAAGACCGAGCGCGCAGCGTGAGGTAAACATATATCATTGAGCGCGAAGCGCGATACGAATATAGTCTCGAGCGCGAAGCGCGAGAACCAACAGTCGCGCCCCCTAGGCGCGCTCAAACTTGCGAGCGAAGCGAGCCGCGCGCGTAGCGCGCAATGAGAATGCGTCCGCGCAGCGGGCATATATTTTAGTAAACAAATGGCGATTTAACCCTGTTCTACACACAATATTTGAAATTTTTTCAAGTAGTGGGAAGCCTGAACGATGAAGATCCAGAAACCGATTTAACTTTTTTGTGCTCGCTCTTTGGGTTAATGATAAATAATATTGTTTAGCGCCGCGAGCCGCATGCCGCGGTGACCGCACGAGAGGCGTGTTCACAGTGTTCACAGTGCACGCTTCATGTGCAAAATGCAATCCAGGGCCATCATTGGGCAAATAATCAAGCAATTCTCCATCCGCACGTAATATATTACTGACCAAATGGAAAACAAAAAGACGACAGTGTCGTCATTATTTCAAAAAAATTGACTCACGACACGAGCGCAAATCCTTTATTCAATTCAAGAGTTATTGAGTAATTAAAAAAAAAAGTTGGGGAAGAAAATGTCAACAATATTTTTTACTTTGCCGATGGGGCAGCATCGCAGCATAAATATAAAGTCAATTTCATTAAACTTACGAAACATCATGATGATTTTGGGATTATTGCTCAGTGGAATTTTTTTGCAACCTCTGACGGTAACGGGGCTTGTGACGGTATCGGAGGGACTGTCAAGAGACAAGCCTATCGAGCTAGTTTTGCAAAGAGTTGATGATAACCACATCACTCCCCCTCGAAGTCTTTTTGAAACGGCGGAAAATAATTTTTCAAAGTTCAAGTTGTGAGCCTTTCCACGTGGGGTGATCGCTAGAGAGATTGATCAGCAACCTGGGTCGGAACAGTGTTGCGGAATGAACGTGTTGTTTAAATAAATAACGCGAGCGCTCTAGATCAATCTAAAATATCTATACCTTACACCTATATACCTATCTACCCTATACCTATATACCCATCAACATACTACTATTTTCCAAACGAGCAATTCACGCCTACCCCGAAAGGGAAACAGCCTAATGGAATAATAATAATAATAATAATAATAAAGTTCAATTTTTGTACTCAAAATGAACATGATCTGCATGAAAAATCTTTCAAAGGACGTTTCGAAAATGCAAAAACAATAAAAAAATACACGGCAGTATCATTGCTATGCTCCAGTCGATGATAAGAAGATTGTCTATAGACTGTTCTCAAATGACACCGTTTCTGTTGAAAATGTAACCTTGGTGGAAAAAAAGAAAAATTAAATTTGACTGTGCGTATATTTCAGGGTGAATTGACTATATGCCATATATGCCTTAGATGTAAAATAAGAATTTCTAATATTTTTATAATTCTGATGAATCTTATATAGGCGGAACATTCCGTGCCTTCATGGAATGCTGAGATGCCCTTGTGGCGCACGCCTCTCGAGCGGGTATCGCGGCACGCGGCTCGCGGCGCTAAACAATATTATTTATCATTAACCCAAAGAGCGAGCATAAAAAAGTTGATACAGTTTCTGGATCTTAAGCGTTCAGGCTTCCCACTAGTTGAAAAAAATTTCAAATATCGTGTGTAGAACAGGGTTAAATCGCCATTTGTTTATTAAAAATGATATAAATTAGCAACAATAACAAGTAGCACGTTTTTAAAAATGTTATTGTTAAATGCATTTATTTTTCACCATTCCCTAGAATTTTCATCAATTTTCCATGAATAGTTTACAAAATAATAATTTGTTAATGAAACGATGCAGAAATGTTTAATCGGACTCTTATACTAATGAGTAGATTATTTTCCAATACTTGGTTTTAATTTTTCTTCCAACATCAAAAATCGTAAGCTAGCTTGGGAAATTTCTACTCTATAACAAAAACTTAACCCTATACCGATAATCCATTAGATGAATTTATGAGTGCATATTATTATTTAAAGTAAGGATATTTGATATCTTTTACTTATTTCTTATTTCTTATAAATTATTGTTTAATCTTTGCCATTTTAATATAGTCCTAATTTTTTTTGCATAGAAACATAATTTGCACACAGACAAGCTATTTTTAATTTGCCTGGATATTAAAATTAAAAATATTTCTTCAAAGATTTCCCACACTTTCTCCTTCTTGGTATTTCTTGGGGTATTCTATGATCATAATTGTTAATGTATAAATATTCATTATAAAAGTTTAAAATATAAGTTTGCTTTTTTAAGAACATTAATTGATATTTTATATAAACCCTTCATTCATATATATGTATATTTTATATTACAGTTCACAAATTTTATAATTTATACTAATTATTCTTGCCCGGAATCAGTCGTTATACTCCATGACATCTAAAACTGAGAAATCGATCTACGAAGAAGATAAGAGGTTCAAAACAAAATATAACTGAGATGCTGATTAAAGAGAATACAGTTTTTAGCCTTTAAGCTATGAGCATACGTTGATACGAGTATTAGTGGAGGCACGCTAGGTATTTATCTTGCATCGGACCGAAAATGTTCGGATTTGCTTGATTTTTTTTACATACTGAGCATGTAAAATAATTAAATGTTTACCTGTTTAAAATTTCCGGAAATTGTTTATTTAAGATATTTTCAGGTTTACGTTCATTAGGCAATTTTCTGTAAAGAAACATCGTTTATGTAGGAGATAATGTTCAGAAATGAGTACCGAAATGCCTTATATTGTAGCATAATGTATAGGACCTTCGTTGAGCATGAAATTTTTGGAGAAAGTGGCGGAAAAGTGGAAAATGGATAAGTGTTCCGCACGCTTAGGTATAGCGGTCTCGCTCAGGTATACGAAAACCACGTTTTCGGCGCTGGAAAAGTTTCGTTCCTGTTTGGCTGGCTTTCGGAAACCATAATAAGTACCATAATAAGTATAACCATAATAGGATAACTTTTTGAAAGTATGTATATAATTATTTCTTTAAATAATTTGGAGAGTTTGTGTATCGTGTTTGAAAAGAATGGAGAGTAATGCTGAGATCTGCAAGTTGCTCCTTTATTAGGAAATAATCAAAGTTAAATACAAGGTAAATATACTATTCATATACATATACTATACCGTTATACTATAAATTAATTATTTAATATACTATTCGAAAATTACAATTTATAAATATTTTTCGTATGTTTTTAAAGTATCGAGCACTCAGTGGATATTGAGGGTAATAACACGATCTCCTACTCGTTGCGAAAATTACAGATATGGACTTCCAATATAGGACAAATATATTGCAATGAAAATATACCACAATGCAAATAATAAAAATAAGTACACGATTCATTATTTATAAATTATATAAAAATGTATGGCGGGCGAAAAGGCACAGACACGGTACAAGGGCGCAAGTGAGAAAATGGAAATGTTACAGGAGGGACAGAAAGATGTTTAACTTTTGCCCATTTGATTGAAAAAAATAATTAAATGATACTCTTGAAGAACTATCAGGCAACAACAAACGATTTTAAAAAGATTTTCAAAAAAGCAACCGTTTCAGAGAAAATCGTTGTCAAAGTAGCGACGTTTCCCAAAAAACGCCGCGCTTGACACTGAAAAATCTGCAAAATTTTTGCAAATTTGAATTTTTTGATTAAATTAAAAAATGGTTTCGAGTGATTATTTTCTCCTATTGATTCGTAAAAAGTTCGCATATAAAAAACTGCATAACATTTTTTTTTTAATTGTAAAGAAAAACCATAAAATTATCTTTATGTGTTATTTAGGTAATTCTATTGAATCGTAAAAGAATTTCTTAAAAAACGCAACCGTTTACGATAAAATCCTTTTTTCAAGCGACTAATTGCCTCCTCTACAATGTGTATACGATATTTTGAAACATACACAAGTTTTGCGCAGTATATTAAAAATGAAAAACAACAAAGTACTTTCGAGTCCATTCTGAGCTCTGATGTTCTATTGAAACAAATCTTTAAAAAAATGAACCTCTTATGAAATAACCCTTATGCAATTACGGTGTGCCCCCAAAAAAGACGGACCTGTGAGACAAAATCATGTATAATTTTAACATTTTTTATTTATAAAAAAAATTCAAACACTTTTTTGTCCCCATCAGGCTGTACTAAATTACGTAAGGAGCAGGCTGGAAAGAACAATTAATAATTCAAACCATTATAAACTGTTTAAACAATTTCTTCTCCCTAAAATTGTAAAAAATCATCTTTTTCTGTAATTCATGACAAAGTTAACGAATATCGAAAGTAATACATTTTATAATGATATCTGGAAATTATTTAAGCGATTTTCATTTATAAACAATATAATACAATTTAAAAAATATATTATATATACAAAAAATATAACAAAAATTAGTTTACACAACTAAATAATGTTGACAGCAACATATTTTCTTTGAAATTATTCGCAATTATTTACACAGTTCATAATCACTCATGCCATGATATATTTCCGACTTAATAAAAACTTTTTATTTTAGAGGGGGAAAAGCGACTTTGAACAGAATGTACCGCACCTCACCCTCCAGGAGACATTGGGGGGTGGGTTTTTTTCGCGAATCGAAAAAATTGTAATTGTAATGAATAAAATATCAATTAAATATCTCACCATGTATTATTTCTATTAATTAGTTATTATTCGTCATTTATAAGCAAAGAAAAACAATCATTCATGTTAAAATTATGTTCTGAAATTTAAGGTAAGTTTGGATTTTTTGCAATTTTGCAATTGATAAAATCTAACTTGAATATCGAATTATTAATTACGTTTATTAATTAATTATAATTTTTCATTTTTAAGAAAAAAACCAAGCC
>CAKNWT010302577.1:1692-22386 GCA_932066315.1 Andricus coriarius | reverse complement strand
TTCGAAATTGTACACATAGAAGACAATAAAATGGCCCACGTCGATGCGCTCAGTAGAGCTCCAGTAAATCCGTCGGAGAATATGGACGAAATCGAAGAGCGATCAAGCGTTTTCACCATCATAAAACCAGAAGACGAAATCCTTCTATAGTATTTCAGTATAAAGCTGAAAAGCTACAGAAAAAAAATCATTCTAAAAAAATCTGAAGACGAACGAAACCAGCGAGAAAACGCAGAGATTTTAGGCTAAGAACTAATCAACGAAATTCTATATAAGCGCGAGGATAAAAAAAATTGTACGTTGTTCTTGATTGTTTAAACAAAAGTTTAGTGATACAGTTTCACGATTGCAGAAGCCATACTGGAGTAGAACGAATATTGGGCAAACTAAAGGAATACTACTTCTTTCCTAAAATGAGACGTTACTTTAAACAACATATTTACTCATGTCTACAATGCCTTATGACAAATCCCAAAACAGAACGACAAGCAGGGGCACTGCATCCGATTCCACCTGTAGAGCGACCCTTCGCTATCATACATGTTGATCACGAAGGACCTTTACCAACTAATCCTAGAAAAAATGAGTATATCTTTGTAATAACTGACAACCTTACCAAATTTGTCATTATGAAACAGCAAAAAGACGTATCAGCAGAAGCTACCGTACGGGCACTTGAAGACATGATTATAGACTTTGGAGCACCCGCTAGAATAATTTCTGACAGAGCTACATGCTTTACTTCTCAAGAATTTCACCAATTCTGCTAAAAACACGGAATCAAACATACCTTAAACTCAAGTCGTCACCCTCAAGCTAATGGGTTGATAGAAAGGAATAACGGTATGCTGATGCCAGCAATTTTGGCTAGCATCCTTCATGCCAATGGTCGTTATTGGGACTTACGACTACGACAAGTACAAAGAGACCTGAACGAGTCACCTAATAAAACAACGGGAAAAGTCCATTTGAAGCTCTTTACAGCTTTATAAACCGTCATAATGAGGGCGATCTTCGAGAAGTAACCATCGATAATGAAGAACGATATATACTCGCGCAAATTATTCAGAAAGAAATTAAATTAAAAATCAAAGAAGGACAAATGAAAGACAAGGCTTCGTATGACAAAAATCGTCTCAAGAGTGTCCAATTTTATGTTGGAGACATCATTTTAATGAGTACTCCAAAGTCTGTACCAGGAAGTCTTGAAAATTTCGAATCAAATTCAAACCTCTTGTTATTACAAGAATATTACGAGGAGACACATATATGTTACATTCCGTATGGATGACCAAGGCAGACGGTACGCTTCAACCGCACATGTCAGTCCACTAAAAATCTGGAAGCCCTTCCCAGTGAGCACAAAATTTGGCGACGTATTTACGACATCTTTACGACAACTTTACTACGTCCTACGTCCATGTCGTTAAGGTGTCTTTAGGATATCGTAAAGACGTCGTACGATCTGATGATGTCTTTACGATATCGTAAAGACACCTTAATGATATGGACATAGGATGTAAAGTTGTTGTAACGACGTCGTAAAGACGTGTTCAAATTTGGTACCCACTGCGTTGTCTCCATTTTCGTATCGCGACTGTCAATGAACACGCAATATTGTACTTTCGATACGGAGAATGACTTTTTGCATCAAACTTTCTACTGGGCGATAAATGGTTCTTGAGTTTTGCATTCTTCCCCGAAATTAAGATCACGTATGCAAAACACTTTTCACCAATATAGCACTTATTCCTTGGAATTGTGAAGTGACGCGATCGCGAGAAATGTTTCATGCAGCCGCCGTCTTTGTCTCGTCTTCCGTTATTCATGGTCTTTCCCTTTTTGAGGAACAAGTTCAAAGAAACACCCAGTGGACACAAAATTTAGCGACGTCATTACGGCATCGTTACGACAACTTTACGATATCCTATGTCCATGTCGTTAAGCTGTGTTTACGATGTCGTAAAGACGCCGTACGATCTGACGATGTCTCTTTACGATATCGTAAAGACATCTTAACGACATGAACGTAGGATATCGTAAAGTTTTCGTAACGATGTCGTACAGATATCGTAATGATGTCGTAAAGACGTCCTCAAATTTGGTGCCCACTGGACAATCACTAAAGGACAATGTTAAAAAAGGATCGATTTTCGCCCCACTTCGGAACGTTTTCAAGCTATTCTAAATTGCCCTAATAGGCTTGTCTTTAATGAAAATACATGTTTAAAACCGGCGTATTTCGGGGAGACTGCTCCAGTTTGCCATACAAATGTAAAATCATATAAACCTTGCTTAATCTCTGAAGGTGGATTTTTGGAAATCAATCGATTTTCGTCCCGCTCCGGAACGTTTTCCAGCTATGTTACATTACTCCATTAGGCTTGTATTTGATAGGAAATTACATATAAAACCGGTGTACTGCAGGGAACTTGTCTGTATTCAGAGGTACGACCAGTATCATCTTTAAATCCACCTTCCGCGATTAAACAAGGTTTATATGATTTTTCTTAATACAAACATCGAAAATGGCGGTTTTCGTCGTGCCACGCCCCCTAAGAAAATGGCCCAATGCAGCTAGGGGGTACTAAAATGTAAGCATGAGCCGAAAAGTATGGATACAACTTCACGCTCGTTTTGCATCCATCACTTTTCGTCTCTAGCTGTGTAATGTACTATTACGCATGTATGGCAAACTGGAGCAATTTCCCCTGGGTATGCCGGTTTTAAAAATGTATTTTTATCAAATACACGCCTATTAGAGCAATTTAGAATAGCTAGAAAACGTTCCGGAGTGGGTCGGAGATCGATCGATTTTCAACATTGTCCTTTATGATCAGCTTCACAGCCGGTTTTGTCTGAAATAAATTTATCCGTCATTGTAATGACGCAGCCTGTCCGGTTTCATCTGAAATTATATGCGGTTTTTGTGTCCGGCACCTGCATGAAACCTTATCCAACGTTTACACGCCTTTAGATGTGGTTCTTATCCGATCTTGTCTGCAACTCGACTATCATTTTAACAACGCAACTTATTCGTTGCTAAACGGAATTGTATATGGATTTTGTGTCCGGTTTCTACACGAAATCTTACCTGATATTGATGACGCCCTTTATCCACTATATACGAGGTCATATCTGAAACTCAATGAGCAATTTCATGTAGCATTGTTTGGAAATATATCCGATATGTATCTATCTCTATCCGTTATTGAGTCAACTGAATGAATTTAATGAATGTTAAGATAAATTATTCAACGTTAAAAAGTTACAGAAGGAAGCAATTATCATATATTTAAAGTTGTCTTAAATCTCTCTTTGGTGCCTTTTTTTATTTATTTTCATACCCAGATTTTTTGCTATCAGAATAGTCAATAATCTTAGCATGTTTATCTTTTTTTACCTCTATATCACCATATTCATTAGCCGCCTCTTCTTCTTTTTCAATGGCACTATCCTCTTCACTGTCAATGTTTTTCTGCTCATTCTTTTCTTGGCTGCCACTGTCTTTGTTATTTTCTTTTTCGCTGACACTATCTTTGTTATTTTCTTCTTCGCTTTCACTACACTCCATCTTGCTTTTTCTGCTCACACTGTCTCTATTGACATATTTTCTGTTCTCTTGTAGATCTGTAACTTCACCTTTATCTCCATTATTTTCCTCTCCCGATGAATCATTGTCTAAAGACGCAATCTGTTTAAATTTTACATTAGCCTGAGCTCTGTTTAAGGTAATCTTTCGAATACGATTGAGATCAGAAATTTGTTTGCTGATTAAACTTCCCACATTTCCTAGGATAAACCAAATTGTTGCTTCATCTTTCTCTCAGGGGGCTGTTTCAATAAAAAAAATTCCCTGTTATTTCCCGTTTCGCAAAAATGTTAAAGCGAAACATTTTTTTTCATTTGAAGTAATAAAAAATGAACAGCAAATCAATGCACTGAAAATAGAACTCTTGAATTCTAAACTTTTAACATTGAAGTGTGAACATTTTTGTATTCGGAATTTTTTTATCTAATTGTACGATTTTAAATTAAATACAGTTAAACTGCAAACTTTCAAGCCTTTACAAATTTTACAGTTCAAACATTCAGATTCAGTTAAGAAAATATAAATCCACGTTATCATTAACAATGCTTTAAATTTAAGAATAAATAAAAAAATGTTAAATTTGTAAAATTATATAATTTTAAGCAAAGTAAGCTAACAAAATAAAAAATGTAACGATTAAAATTTTTTAACTGGACACTTTTTAAAGTAGAAGTTAAATTATTTTTATTAATTTAAAATCAACAATTGTTCGTTTATTTCAAAAATATTTCGAAATATTTTCTTAACATTATTTTGATTCAATAAAAAATAATTTAAAATTTTCCCAGAGATGTCAAGAAAATTTCATTATTATCTTAAAACCTTTCAAAATCCTTAAGAAACGTTATACTTTTATTTCTAAATTTTAAAACATCTATATTGCAGTTATATTAGAAAAATTTTCAAAACTTCTAAATATATTTTAACATGATTCGAATTTTTCATATTAAAAAAACCCTGCCAAATAAAAAAAAAATTGCCTTAAAATCTTCCAGTATCTGTTTTGACAATTTTCGAAATCTTTTAAAATCTATTTAAACATTATCTTAAAAATTGCACGAAAAAATTCACATTTAAGCAAATTAAAGTAAATTTTATGCTTGCAGTAAAAATAAATAAATTTTTTTTGACACATCGAAGCAGTCTCTGATTTAGAGCCGGATTCGGCTTAGCATCTGGACTCAGTGGGCACGAAATTTGGCGACGGCTTAACGAGATCGTTACGACATCTTTACGACAACTTTACGACATCCTATGTCCATGTTGTTCAGGTATCTTTACGATATCGTAGAGACTATTCAAGCGTAACTATTCAAAAATTAATATTTTTTTCTTGAAATTAACAATTCAACTACTTGGGTAAAAGTTGAACCACTTTATTTAAAATAAATTTCTTTGTTTGAAGGTTCATCTTTTTGGTTGAAAATTTAACTGTTTTGCTGAAAATTAATCTTTTTAGTTAAAAATTCATCAACTGTTTGGTTAAAAATTAGGTTTTTTCTGCAAATTCATATTTTCGGGTTATAAATGAAACTTTTTTACAAAAAATTCGTTTTTTGGCTTGAATATTCAACAATTTGGATTAAATTTTTTATCTCCTTGTTTGAAAATTAAATTAGTTTTTAAAAAAATTTTGTTTTAAATGCTTAGTAGAAAATTCGTCTTCTGGGATGAAAATAATGATTTATAATTTTACTTGAAAATTTAATTATTTTGTTGAAAATTCGTCTGTTTGGGGGAAAAAGTCGTACTTCTGGATTTAAAATGCATCTTTTGTATTTGAAATTTTTCCTTTTTTGTTAAGAATTAAACTGTCTTATAAAAAATTCAATTATTTCATTGAAAATACAACTATTTTTAGTTAGAGTTGAATCTTTTTTCTTTAAAGTTCGATCATTTGTTGAAAATTCAACTTTCGCTATTATACTTTATTATAGATTGTAAAAGTCTTTAGTGAAAAATGTACATTTTGGCATTTTTTGTTCCATTATTATTTGAATCGTTTCTTACGATTGATGAAATAAAGTTCATTTCTCTTTTGAAAAACAGAATTACGATTTTAAAATCAAACTTGAATTTGTAGTCGTTTATTAAGATTGCATACATTGTATTTGTCTATATAAGAAAGATATATCAGAATAATGAAGTTCGACCGAGAATAAATCGAACTTTTAAATTGCCTATGAAATGAAATCATATATAAAAATTCTGGAGGTACAGTCGAGTAAATCTGTAAAGAGAATTAATTTTTTCCTATATTTTTTAATACTTGTATAAGAAAATTTTATATTTTTGATGAAAATAATGTGAAGCTAATTATCATTCTTGTTTTTTAAAACATGTTTTGGGTTGAATTTTCGTGTTTATTTCAGTGATAAAAGTATTATTGATTATTATTAATACCATGGTTATCACGCGATTACGTTGCAAAACTATTTAGTCAAACAAATTAAATTCATTTCATCAATTAACGATAAGGCCAACTGTAAGTTAGATATGGAAATACAAATATTTGCAATCTTTTTTGCGTTTTCAGCGATGAGTTCTGAAAGTGAAGGAAAGAGAAGTAGATTACATTTTTTTTCAGGTCGCATAGTAGCACATCCGCAAACAGTTTGACGACGAAATAGTGAGCTAAATAATGCTTTGAATGCAGTTAAACCTATATATTTCATGTTTATACTCTTGTAATAATTGGCGTTAATGAAACGTTAATTATAAATGTCTATATTTCTTTTAGTCAGTAATAGGAACTGAAATGCGTATTCTTTCAGAAATGGTTAAAACGTAGAAAACTTCGCGTTCTTCATCAGTTTTTACAAAAAAATTAGTTTTTTTCTGAAGCGATCAATATTAATAAAAAATATATTTTTAGAACGTTATACATATAGGGCGAATAAAAAAAAAACAGTTCCTTATTCGTAGTTCTAGAAGGGACAAAAACTTTCTTTTGGAAATCAAAAACATTGCCCTAACATTTCATTACAAAAAAAATCTACCTGCTATGTGGGCACACTCTCATTGCGCGCTGAGCACGCGCCTCGTGAAAAAGCGAAAAAGTCCGTTTTTTCAGATTTTTTTTTTAATTTTAAGGACTTATAGGCCGGGTAAAAATATTTCAATGCATTATTCCCGGTGGAAACCCAATTTGACGAAGTCTTTACGACATCGTTACGACATCCTTACGACAACTTTACGACAACCTATGTCCATGTCGTTAACTCTGGGTACTCAAGTAAGAAGAGTCGATGATGTTCTCTTCTAACACTTTGCCCACTTTTCTCTGCTAAAAAATAAAGAAGCATAACATCTGTATTCATACGGTATGTCCATTTTAATTACGTTTTTGGTTAATCGCTTCTGGCTCTGGTTGTATTAGGCCATCTACCTCTGGAGGATGTGGTGGTGCTGGATCATCACCAGGTTGAGGAAGAACACCAATTGCCGCTGTTTGTTCGTGTGATGCGGTTTCCTGTAACCGATGTTCATTGTCGTCGTTTTTCCACGCCAAATCAACATTGTAGTTTAATCTGCATTGCTCTCTATCCGAGACGTGTAGATTAATCCTGATGTCCGTCACCTTAGCAATAAGATCTCTCAGTGCGACTTTCTTTATATGGGGATACTTTGCAGAAAATTTCGTCCTAAAATTGTATCATTTTTCGCGTGAGGTTTCAAACTTCGCACTTTCATAGTAGAGACGCACCAATTCCTCATTCATTGTGGTATCCCAGTTGATGCTCTCCCACGGTATTTCCGTTGAGGTGGTTGGATGCAAATAGCTAACGCTAGCTAAAACATCCTCACCAGGCACAAATGATGTTCCACGGCTTACCGTCTGTCGTCTATGTTCTTGCTGACCAGCTGTTTGATTAGTGATATCTGCCTGTCCATCTCGCAGCTCACCATTTCCACCGACCCGCATGCTGTGGTCCCCAGCGGTGTCTCCAGGGGCACCCCGACGATCCTCAGGAAGCGACAATCGTTTCAATATCCTATATAGGCTCTCCATGATATTTATGGGTTTTGGTGTCACTGTTAGTCACTTTCCTCTTCGTTGTCTGCCTGCCCGCATGGCAGACCCTGTCAGTAGCAATGCTACAGCCAATATAGCCGTCAAATTCATGAGAGGAAAGCTCAAGCCTTACCGCGATGACAACGCGAGATCACCTTCGCACAGTGGGCCACGAGGCCCTATCTGCGGCACGGTATAGAAACGCCGCAACATTGTTGGCTTCATGTTGATGTATGACTCGCATAAGAGAATCTGCACTATTTAGAACTGAGCAGGCTGTAGCCAGAACCGTTCTTCGATGAAGACACTCCAAGCTTAGCAAGTCTCTACCCTCTTCAACTCGAGGTAGGTATATTCGAGGTATGGATGATCTAGGATGATGACTTCGATGGATTGTCATCATCTTGCGTGCGCTTCGTTCAAGTATATAATAATTATTATTATTGTTATTATTCTAGGAAAATGAAGGGATTTTCATAAGTGTTTCAGTCCTAATTATAATAATGATAATAATATTTTATTGAAATACACTACAAAGTATCGATTAGTACGTGTTCCGAGGTACTTGTATACATTTTGAATGAGAACATCTTGGCACCTGGCGAAAATATAGCCGTTACATGAAAACACATTTTTTATCATCAATTGCGGTGAACATAATAACTCTGGAACGGCTTATCTGAAATCTAAAAACCAAAAAGATTTCTTTTGTATATTCCGATACGGACCTTGTGCATGAACGGTTTATCGAAGTTTTGAAGTTTTCTTGAAATAGCGAGGATTTTCCCAAAAAGTTCGATTTTCGAGGAACAAAAATTCAGATTTCAGGTCCAAAATTGCCGCCATTTGAAAAAACCAAAACTTCGCTAAACCCTCCATTTACGAGGTCTGCATAGGAATATACTAATGAACTCTTTTTGTTTTTTTCATTTCAGATTAGCGTTTCAGGGTTGTCGTATGCACGCAATTTGAATTCAAAAGTATATACTTTTGTATACTTCAAGCATTGAAATCTGTTGTACATTTTAATGAAATTAAAAATTTGATCAAGAATGCAGTTTAATATTCAAATCATTTTTTGAACTCCAGCGAGGTATACATACACCCGCGAAGAAAATTATCGGAGAACTATATAGGGGCCAAAATAGACCGCCCTGACTTCTAATGTGGCGCTGTCAAGATCTAGCGCTGTTCTGGACGAGCGGTCTAGTCAGCACCCGACAAGGTTCCGAAAAGACCGTCTTGATTAGACGGTCTTGACAAAGCCCTAACTGTACGCAACTCTGCCCCGACAATTTTCTGCAGGGGCAATTACATTTTTTGTCTTTACACTCATTACCAAATTTTTACAGATCGATAGACAGCAGGCATTCTACTCAGCCCTACAATCATCTTCAGAATCATCTGAAGACGAATGATAGGGAGAAGTTCTCGAAGCAGTTTCACCTGCGAACTTTCATGGTTCAACCCATTGGAATTTGACCAATGGGATATCAGCGATTATTATCTTTTCCAAATATTTGATCCTCCTTTTTCGAAAATTAAGTACCACTTTTGGTTTCCAGTATGCTGTTTGCTTTTGGAAGAACCCATAATAAAGGAAAAATTAAAAAAACATAAGCGAATTTATGGGAAATGTTGTAAGATATTTTCGTTATCCACAGCTCAAAACTGTCGTTTTGGACAATTTTTGTTATCATAAGCCAATTGTTAATGGAAAGAATCAGAATGGCGTTCGTGGATGTTGTTTTACGCAATTCCTTGGTTAAAAGGAATCCTCGACGACTATGCCTTGCAACTCAAAAGTATTTGCAGAAAGTTGAGAAAGATTTGTTTCATTTTGTTGGAGTTTTCAAATTTTCATACGGAGAAAAATACATGACTTTTAATGTTCATACTTTGAAACACATAAGAAACGTCTACTTTTCCCTTCGAAAGTGCCAACTACTATTTAAAGCAGTGTATCCATGGCCCAAAGGGAGTATACCAACAAATGGCAAAAAGACGATGTAAACTAACGTGTTTCAGTATATTGTAGAAGAACTTGCCGAATCCTCCATTTGTGCAGATTATTGTAAACCTCTTTTTACAAGAAATGAAGTCGCAAGGTTTTCTCGTCGCGTTTCTGGTGATATTGTGATGTCAGGGAAGGGAACCCACGACCCTAATTACGACAAACGTTCGCGGACTGGAAGTAAAGTTCTCACATTCCAACGATGTATTGCTAGAAACTTGGTTATAAGCTGTGTATTGTAGAAACGCGCTTTAAGGTCTGATGATACTGTCTTCGCCCTCAAAATAGGACAGTTCATTTAAGTATTGAATATACTCCTTTGTGATGAAGTTGCTCATGCCGAAATAGAACGGTTAGAAGCAGAAAGTGTCATTTTAACATCCTCTGAAGAGAACCCTATATCACTCACATGTCCTAATCATGATCCTGAATGTAAACATATTTATAAAGTCAAAAGACGCATAGGAAAAGACATTGTGCCGATTTCGTTTCTCATTGAAAAATGTGTTATTATGCGAGTTTATAACAATTCGTATATCTCTAGGTTACGACACACATTGGAAATGCAGTAGAATATTAAATATTTATTTTATAACTTCTTTATTTACTTCATAGTGTTGAGAAAATTAATATTAAGTATATAAATATTGATACTGAATATTACTCTATTGAAATGAATCTAATTCA
Source organism: Andricus coriarius (assembly GCA_932066315.1). NCBI lineage: Eukaryota > Metazoa > Arthropoda > Insecta > Hymenoptera > Cynipidae > Andricus > Andricus coriarius. The sequence goes on along the minus strand of CAKNWT010302577.1, from coordinate 12,078 downwards.
TTTAGAGTAATTTAAAATACTATAGTTCTAATTGACGGACAAATGCCGGATAAAAACGGGTGAATTGCGATTCTGTACCTTCTTTTGTTGAAAATGTTACAGCTGTAATGACAAGGTTACTTTTACGTTGCAGGAATAATGAAAGAAGATTCTTCCCTCCGCCTAACCCTCCCTAAGGATCGCTGGACCTTGTAGCTGGTGGGAGGGCTTACGGGTCTCATTAGACTACAGATCTGGAATAGGTGAACCTGAGGGGCTGCACTGCGAGGTGTGACTACTCTGGGGAACTGAAGGACACTAGTCGGTGGGACGCAAACTAAGGAGCGATCCTTGCATGAGATAATGACAAAGCTTCGTGGAATATCGAGGGCGCGAGTTCTCATGCTCCCAAGCTACGATGTGATCGCCGTGTCAAGAGCTGAATGGCACCAAGGTGAACAAATCCGTGAAAACCCCGGCCTGCTTGCCTCTGTAGAGACGGACAGGTGGGGATCAAAAAGGAGGTGTCTAGACGGATACTTTGGGGCACCAGGTCGAATCCCATAGTATTTAGACCCATCCCCCACAAGCGGGGCTTTGCAGGGGGTGTTTTCTTATTTCCCTAGCTTCTCGTGGGACTCAAATGAATCCGCAAAAAACAAAACAAAGCAAAACCAATGAGGGTCCCGTTCCGGAACCCTCCTCTAACCCACCCCTGAAAGTGGGAGGCACCTTAGGGGGCAACCCAGCAGAGGCGGTGCGAACAAAAGATAACGGTGGAGACAATCTTGTCGAAGCCGTAGAAGAGCAGCTACCGGAACTCTCCGTGAGGAGAAGGCAACGTAGCGGCGCACAAAGAAGGAGAGACTGCAGTGCGCGTCTCGCAAACAGCAGCCAAGGCACCACACAAGGGGCAGTGGTTGCGGAAACTTCACCTGGAGCAACTCCTCAAGCTAATCCTATTGGCAAGAGGGAGAAGGGCTTCAGAGAAACTCCCCCAAACAGGGAGTTGAAACGGCAGAAGGCTCTGGAAACACAGGGCCTTACATTCGCGCAGATGGCTAACAGCGCCTTGGTGAAGGTTGTCGTTGCATCGGGTTATCCTGAGAACTGTCTAACTCTCGAGGAGTTGGACAGGATGAGCGATGAAATTTTTAAAGGGATTGATGCATTACCCCGCGAGGGGCGCGCCCCCAGATTCAATGACATCTTCATCAGGTCGGGGGCCATCGTAGTGGAGGCCGCGGACATCTGGTCGCGACACTGGATAGTAGAAAAAACCCCAAAGTTTAGGCTTAAAGAGGGCCTAAACTTGGAAGTCAAAGGGACGGAGTGTCTGCAGAGGTACCGTAGAGCGACCATACTGATTGCCGGCACCCCCGAGAGCCCGGCAGTCGTTCTGCGGCGCCTGAGTTTTCAGCAACCGTCTCTGCGAACTGATTCATGGAAAGTTTATTCCGACAGGCAGGGTTCCAGGCTGAAGGGAAGAGGCTGGATCCTAGTCGTCGGCTGGGCTCCGCAGGGGGACCAGAAGCACCCGGAGGTGCCCCGAATTAACTTGTCAATGGCTGAGACGGGAATCTTCATGATACAGATTAATTTGCACAACAGCAAAGGCGCCTCGGCGGTTCTAGCCAAACGCATGTCTGTGGTGCAGACAGGGCTCGCCCTAATCCAGGAACCCTGGTTATGCAGGGAAAGGATTTGTGGCTTGTCAGGGTGTGGCTCCATATGTAAGGGGCCGCTAGAAAAAACGCCATGGGCATGCATAGCCGGCAAGGGTATGGATGCGATCTTGGTGCCTAAATTCTGCTCTAGAGATCTCACCGTTATTAAGGCGAGACTCAGGGGCAGTAGCGGAGAAAGGATAGCAGTGTATATCGCCTCGGTCAATTTCCCTGGCGGTGCCAGGAGACCACCGCCTCCTACAGAAGCGGAGGCTCTAATTCGGCACTGTCAGGAGAATAAAATCCCTCTGCTGTTGGGCTGTGATGCAAACTCTCACCACACGGTGAGGGGAAGCACAAACATCAACGACAGAGGGAGAGATTTAATTAAATATATAGCAGGCACAGAGCTGGAGATTCTGAATCGGGGTGATACCACCACATTCCAGACTAAAAACAGGAGTGAGGTTCACGATTTGACTCTATGTTCGGTTTCACTGAGGAGCAGGGTAGTGTACTGGAGAGTCTCCGACGAGGAGTCTCTCTCGAAACACAAATATATCGTGTTTCGATTAACCCCAGGAAAACCGGTAGTTTCCAAGATCAGAAACCCCAGAAATACACTTTGGGACTCGTATAAAGAGGAACTCAAGGGGAGGCTTGTGGAATATCCCACAAGCTATGGTACCATTGATGAGTTAGAGCACGCCGCGGATTTTCTGCGAAGGGCTCTCACTACATCATATGAGAACAATTTCCCTACAAGCACAATTAAGTCTAGGAAGGGAGCAGAATGGTGGAATACCCACCTGGAGAGGCTCCGTAAAAAGACAAGAATGTTGTGCAATAGGCCAAATAGAACTAAATTGCCTTCGGACTGGGAAATATATAAGACGGCCCAGTCTGAATACAATAAAAATGTAAGAAAGTATAAGCGGGAAGATTGGAGGGGCTTCTGCGAGGAATCGAAAAACATTCCGGAAACAGCGAAGCTTCACAAGATCCTGGCAAAAAATCCGGAAGCTCGCCTGGGGCTCATAAGGGTCGATAATGGTGAGTTTGCCGAAGGCGAAGAAGCAACGCTGAATCCCCGGATGGAAGTTGACTTCCCGGGTTTTCAGCGAATCCGAACCGACCAAAAGGAGGTAGGCTGGGGCCAAGAGGTAGTGAGGGCCGACTGGAATTTCGCCTATAAGGTCGCTGATTACAAGAAGGTGGAATGGGCCGTAGGATCCTTCTGTCCTTTTAAATCGCCAAGGGCGGATAGCATCTATCCAGCGCTTTTACAAAAAGGCATGGATTTATTCGCCCCTTTTCTGACAAAGTTATTTAGGACAAGTATAGCCCTTAAACACGTGCCATCAGCATGGAAGGATGGCAGAGTGGCCTTCATACCCAAACCGGGGAGGGAGGGTTACACTGCTGCAAACGATTTCCGACCAATCAGCCTAAGGGGCCATTCATTAATTACGTGAGGGTCCCGAAGGGGAGGGGGGTTTTTGAAAATCTCTACATGACCTTACCTCCGGGGAGGGGGGTGAAAACCATTCTTACGTAATATCTTAATACGTCAATTATTGTTTCAATTCGAACGATCACAGTAGCTACATTAATTCTACTCAAACTACCCATTTCACAATTTTAAAAATCGCGTGTTTTATTTTTTCTGATGATCCAATTCATCGACATTTCCAAAACGAATAGTTTTCCTCATCAGGATAATTAAAAAGAGAACTCTATAAACATGACCATCAGTATAAAATAGTTCAAAATTCTCCTTTGACCATTGCTCTATAAAAAATTGTGGTAAAAATTGATATAATAAATGTTTTAATTATAAAAGTGTAACAAAGAAGTGATGTTGAGAAATGGAATTGACATACTTACCTTTAGGTTATCTTCCTTTCAGGTTATATTTTCATTTATATTTCAAACTTTATATTGATATTTAAATTTCAATGGTATGTTCAAAAAAAATTAATTGACAATAATAATTTTATAACAAACATCGTGAAAAGAGCGGAGACAAAACTATCGTTTTCTCCATTTTTCAAACGAGAAAGAGAAACATTGACAAAGACAGAAATACAATGCCGTATCATCAATTTATATAAAAGGTACTAAAATTTCGAAAAAATTCTAATAAATAAAATTAAACAAAAAGAATTAAAAATTATTAACAATCATTCAAATTGGAAATATGACATACTGCTATTGATAATTAATTGAATGCAAGTAAAAATTACACTAATATAAATAATTAAATGAAAAATTCATCAATTTGAAAAAAATTAATAATTTAGAAGATCAAATATTAGCAATATAAGTTATTTATTGTTGTAAACTTGAAAAATAGAGAAATTCGGTTAAATTTTTTTTTAATTCGAAGTTAGATAATAATACAAAAACAACATAGCTAAAATGGTTAAAAATTTCAAATTTGAAATATTAATTTTATATTCTTTTTATTTAATAAATTACAAAATTTAAATTTTAATAATTTATTTATATTAAAGAATCCAAGATTATATTATATATTAGACTATAATTATTGAGATCTGAAATTATATTTAAGCAATTAATACCATTTTTCTTGATAATGGACATTTCTGCTATTAATCTTTTAAATTCATTAGGTTCATGATGTAAAACTGTAACATTTTCTCAGTCAATTAAATGTCCAGTTTCAACCTGGTGCTTCGCTATGACTTTGTGGTTTTTTGAATTTTGTCTAAAATTATCATGATGTTTTTTAATTCTAGTAGAAAGTAAACTACCAGTTTGATCAATATAACATTTGTCACAATTCCAAAATTGCATTTTATATACTACATCAGTAAGTTGCAAATTATCTAATAAGTCTTAGCCTAAGTTTATAAATTTATCAAGTTTTGAATCAATTCTAAAATTTGTTGTGATATTAAAATTATTTAAAATCCTTTTTATTTCAAAACATAAATTTCCATGATAAGAAATAGACATTGTTGGTTTAAAAATTAAATTCCTAACTATGTTTATATTATTATAGTTAGATAAAGAATCTTTAATTATCCTGATGAGGAAAACTATTCGTTTTCGAAACGTCGATGAATTGGAATAAAGGATTGAGCAAATGAATTCTTTTTGGTCTGAAGTATGTCATTTTTACCATCTCTAACATTATATTTTTTTTAATAATATCACTCAGACAAATAAGATCGTTTTACAACATCTTTTCTAATCTAACTAATGATATGTAACTATTCAACGCTATTTAGAAAAATTCTAAGTTAAATATTACTTAAGAAGGGGGTTTTGGGTCAGGAAATCTTATGTATCCTTACGTGGGCGAGGGGGAGTCAAAAATGGTCAAAATCACCCTTACGAAATTAATGAATGGCCCCTAACGTCTTTTATCCTGAAGACGTTGGAGAGGCTGGTCGAGAGATACATTAGGGCTGAGGTGCTATTTGCCTCCCCGCTGCATAGAGGGCAGCATGCTATTCAGGCAGGCTGCTCGGTATAAACTGCACTTCATGCTGTTGTGGCGAAATTGGAGCAGCAGTTGGAACAAAAGGGGTATGCTGTCGGCGTTTTCTTGGATATAGAGGGTGCTTTCAACAATATGCCTCCACAAGTCATCTGTAGAGAGGTTCTGAGGTGTGGCGCGCCGGACCAGCTTGTACGCTGGATAGGAAGCATGCTTCGTCGGAGGAGACTCGAAACCAGATGGGGTGAGGGCCTAGTAAGGGGAATAGCTCTGCGGGGATGCCCACAAGGGGGTGTCCTGTCGCCCCTCCTGTGGCGCATTGTTGTGGACGGCCTCCTTCGAAGGTTAAATAAAGAGGGGTATTATACTCAGGGATATGCGGATGACTTTGTAATCCTAGTCAGGAGGGCTCATCTGGAGACGTTGATGGGTCTTATGAGGTCGACGCTGTGTATTGTAGAGCTCTGATGTGATAGCTCAGGGCTCTCGGTAAATCTTGTAAGGACCAACCTGGTAATTTTCACGAAAAACTATAAAATTCCAAAAGTTGACGCTCCAGTATTTTGCGGTGGGAGGCTGACGTTTTCAGACTCGGTTAGATATCTGGGAGTAATCCTAGATAGCAAGCTGAATTGGGCCAATGCAGGAAGTTTGTCATGACTTTTTGGATGTGCAGGAGAGCCTTTGGGTTGACGTGAGGACTAGAGCCTAAAATGCTTGCATGGCTCTACTCTGCTGTCCTAAAACCCAGGCTCCTACATGCGGCCGTGGTCTGGTGGCCACGGGCGGAACTTAAAACAATGCAGGACAGGCTGCGAAGATTGCAAACGCTAGCATTTAGGGGTTTGGCTGGAGCAATGAGGACTACGCCCACAGCGGCAATAGGAATCATGCTCTGTGAAGAACCCCTACATGTCGCGATAACCGCTAGAGCGGCACAAGCGTTGGGCCGCCTGGCAAGAGGAAATAGGTGGACTCGGGGGACTAGGCACACTAGGCTCCTTGAGTGATTTTTAATGGTTTCCTTTCTTTTTGTGCTTTGGTTGGATTTCCCTCTTCTTATTTTCGAAAGGAGTGATCTTCACTATTTTTTCTTCTTCTTTGATGGTGTGGCCCTCATGATTACGTTGATGATGTATGTGCTTTTCTTCTTCGTCTATTTTTATTTCCTGGACAATCAGAAGGTCAATTAGCTGGTCGGATTGCATGGAGAATTCATTGCAAATTCTACAAACGGTTTGGGACAAACCTTCATTATTTTTGTGGTCATTTGTTTTACCATAGAACCCCACTGGTGGAAAAAATGTCTACACTAAACTGGGCCACTTTAAATTAAAAAAATAATTTTGCGTACTTTGGTTCGGTGGAGATACTTTGTTCTTTGGCGAGAGTTCGGAAGACCAAAATAATGTTTCGAATAAGATGTTTGTATCTATATCTGCGAGCATCCTTTGTAGATGTTACGTCCTGAATGCGGGTCTGTGACACACCCATGTATGGATAACTCTCTTCAGCGCCAAGGTGTCATATAGCGATACTGTGGAGAAGCTCAGGGTCTTTGGAAACGTCAGGTGTCGCTCTCGCTTTGAATGAATCTTCGCGTATTTTTCCAACGCAAACTCAATTTTTTCCCGCCGAGTGTACTCCCCGACCATCCTTAGATTTAGATTAAATTGCTCTTCATTTCCAGCATAGATCTTGAGATCATCCATGTAAAATGCACGAGTTACCTTATGCTTCCGATATCCAGGTTTGCCCGCAGAAGTGCCCTCAAGAAACGCGAAGTGCTCTGAAAAACGAGAAGTGCGAGAGATAATGGCAATAGTGTGAGGCAGAAGAAGACATGGCTCATGGTGTGGTCCTGAAAGAGGCCTCTCTAAAGTGACGCTGCTAGTTGTCACACGATGTTTTCCAGATGAGATAGTAAATATGGTTTTTCAAAGGGGCAATTATCTCTCTATGCACCTCACTATGTGTGGATGAACCTTTATTCTTTGCAACAGGCAGATGATATCTCTATGCGAGGTTGAATCGAAAGCTTCCCGGTAGTCAATTCAGACCATCGACAGGCGGTGCAGGTAGAATGCCGCGTCTGTGTAGACGCACCTATCGATGAGCAGGACCTTCTACCGAAGGTGTGTTCTTCCACCAACCACTCCAGACTATGCCCTTCCGACTATAGATATGAGATGATAGGTAGTGAGAGGTGGGCATTCCGCCTCAGGTGTCATGAGGGCACTGCACAGCTTCCTGCAACTGTTTATGTTTACTGGTTCTTCATCAAGTTGATGCTGGACTTCATAGACTTCTCTCAAAAATGCTTCAGCCTCCTATGGTTTGGGTGGGTGGTCCAACGTAACTGGAGGGTCTGGGAAGAGTCAAGCTTCGTAGTTTGCGCGTGAACTGTCTGAACATGGCAGTTAACTTCCTGCCAGATGTTATATAATCAATCACACAGTGAATACGAGACGCATACTGTCTTGCCCAGCCCATCTTCAAAATTACCCTAAAAAGTACAGGCCAATAAATTGTCTGAACACACTGTATAAGATATTCACACCTATCCTTAATGATAGGATTGTTTGGACAATTGGACCTGTGTGGTGAGAGATGTACGAACAACGCCGTTCAATGAAAGGCGTAGCAGGATGTCGGGAGAACCTGCTAAACGATAGATGTGTCAGTAAAGACGCAGCATCCTATCAGCGTTACCTATCGATGGCCTGGATTGATTATCGGAAAGCTTTCGATTCAACCTGCCATAGAATTATCATCTGTCTCTTGGAAAGCTTAAAGGTTCATCCACACATCATGAGATGCATAGAGAGATTAATGTGGTACAATGAGGTACTCTATTTATTTGTAGTGGTTTCATGGATGAAGGACGGGCTCAGATCCCTCGATATCGGGCCACGAAAAGTTATTCACATGAAAAAAAGTATGCTCCTTAATGCTTATATAGGCGGTAATGTAAGCTAGAAAACTCACATGAACAAATCAATTCGAAATGATAGTGCAATGAATGATTATCGGGGGCATTTTTTCAATTTGAAAGCTCAGATCCATATTCGAGGCTGGAAGTCCCTGCGGATCGTCGAGACTTGCGATAACTATGGTAAATTCCTTGAATGTTACATTTTAAAAGCAGCAGAAGAAAAATAAACAGAATTGGCGCGATATTCAAAATAGAATAATTATTCCGTCTTTTAGTGTTTTTATAAAAATATGTTTTTTAATAAGATACATTTTTGATGGTTTTCAAAAATTTATTACAACTTTATACTTGTTGGAATAAAGTTTCTATTTTGAATATCGCGCCAGTTTTTTTTCTACTGCTTTGGAAATGCAATATTCAAGAAATTTAACATACTTATCGCAAGTGTTGACGAACCGCGGAGAGTTTCCGCCTCGAATATGGATTTGAGCTTCCAAGAGAAAAAAAAATCCCCCTTGATAGTCATTCGTTGCACTAGAATTTCGAATTGATTTTTCAGGCGAGTTTTCTAGGTCACAATACCCCGTATATGAGCCTTAAGTCTTCTGTTCCACCACTTAACATCTCACGCCGCGCCGTCAAGCTCTTCGCAGAATACTTGAACTTGAATGTCTTCACAACACGATTATTCTGGGTACAGCACATCTAGTCGCAAATGGACGAGACCTTCTTCTTGAAATGATCAGAGAACAAGCCTAAGTTGTACCTTCTGGACAAGTTAAAAAAAATCATATTCGGGTATGATATAGAGGTCTTCTATTGGAGTTCTATATTTTTTATTGTTTCACTCATTTTAATATAAAGTATTTAAATTCTAGACTTATTATTTTCATTAGGGTTGACATTATTTTTATATTAATTGTGAACACTTGTTTCTTCCTTATATTATACTTTAATGCTGATAGGAGACCTATAAATATTATCAGATCGACTTTTCCTTTTAGAAAGCTTATTTAAATAATTAACAAGAAAATGCCTTCACCTCTTTAAATTAGATAGGCCAGATTGCTAATGGATCTTTAACCGAGATTTAAAAAGAGGGAACCTGCGGAAAGTCAGAACCACGGTTCTCTTTAATATTGCACTTGACCTTATATAGTAATCCACGTAAATTTTGCACAGCGTTTTACCTATTTGACCCTTCTTATCGTAGTGCACCACAATTCATTCAAGATTAAGCCCTCACGACAAACGGACAAGACGCGTAATGAAATTACTATTACATAATCGCAGGACGCTATACGGAAGGCGGTTTTCGCGTTAAGAGAGGGGAGAGGTTTTTCTTTACGTTTTCCTCTATCGCGTTTCTGAATAATTAATTTTGCTGAATTTTCCGCAGGCTTGATAATGTCGGTGTTACATAATCCCTGTCAAAAATTGACATAAGACGGTGGAACAATTTTCGATAACTCTACGATTCGCATTTTCGGTAGGGTGAAGTTGTGCCCTTGCATCGATTCTCCAAAGCATAATTTGTCCCAGGCGCGGTTATCTTCAGACTGTAATTCATCGGGCGCGTATTATGATATAAGAGAAAAGCATACGTTGTAAAAAAGTGACGAAAGTCGGTAAGAAGTGCTGGTTCAAATGGACTGGATCAACAGATGGAGTAAGAGTAGCAGGGAAATTAAATGCAGCAAAGACATAGAAAACCCAATTCTGTACAACTATCAAATTGTTAAGATTTAAAAATTATTATTCCTTGATAGAAAAAGATTGAAAAGCCAATAAATTTCACTAATAATGTATTTTAAGGTTACTTCGCATGTTTTCCTAGTGAAATTAATATTTTATTATGGAAAAAGCCTAAGTTAGGAATAAAATTAAAAAATAATGCATCTTTATGTTTTGTCTTGTAGCTCTTCCGTTTTTTCTCGACTAAACGGTAGTTTTTTGATAGAAAAAGATTGATTAACGCATTATAATAGTCTAATAGATTAATAATAATTTATAATAGTAGTCCTAAGCGAGAACTAAAATAGGCTTATAATGCAACATTTAAGGTTATGTCCTGCCTTTTCGATGAAAAATGAATATCTGATGACGGAAAAGGGCTAAGTTAGACATATAATTGATAAATAATAAAATTAATTAACTTTAATTAATCAATTAAATTAAATTAATTAATTAATAAAAATAATTTTAGTTTATGTCTTCTAGGTCTTCCGTTTTCTCTCTATTAAATGGTATTTTTGTATGGGAAAAGATTGAATAACCAATGAAATTCAGTAATGAATTCACAAAAAAATGCGCAATGAAATCTTAACAAAAAGAGA
>CAKNWT010302568.1:0-19940 GCA_932066315.1 Andricus coriarius | reverse complement strand
GTAACCCTATAACACCATAATCTCATAATCCCCTAACCTCGTGATACCATAACAGCATAACCTCAAAACCCCGTAACCTCCCCAGCTGAAAATTCCTGTACAGGAACCTCGGAGGATCCTGCACATGTTCCTGTACAGAAAACTGCACACGAACCTGTACAGGTAATCTTGACGGTTCCTGTGCAGGAATTTGGCGAAGGAATTTGATCCTGTAAAGGAACCTGCACCGACAAAGGAACCTTTGAATGATCCTATACGGCTTCCTGTGCAGGTTCCATTGTGAAGACAATTGAGGCGCAGGTTCCTGTACAGAAACGTGTATAGGATCCCTCACAGAAAGACATCAAAGGAACCTTTGGAAGGATCCTGTACAGAAACACGTATAGGGTTCTTTGCTGAAAGTCATCGCGAAAACTCATGTCGCTTGCAGCTATAAAGTTGCCTTCCTTTTATTCCCTTGAAAATCCAACTCACCATCGAGAGAGCCAAGCAACTAACCCTCGCGGATTAGTTCCTACGCAGGTTCATGTACAGGATCCTGAACATGTTCCTGCACATGAACCCACACCTGAATTGACTCTGTGAAGGAACCTGTACAGGATCATTCAAAGGTTACCTTGCATACAGATTCCTTTACAGGATCGTGTACAGTTTCCTTCGCCAAATTCCTGCACAGGAATCGTCAAGATTACCTGTACAGGTTTGTGTGCAGTTTCCTGTACAGGAACATGTGCAGGATCCTCCGAGGTTCCTGTACAGGAATTTCCAGCTGGGTCATTTAGTGTAAAAATCTATTTCGGGAAAACAGAACAATTTCGTGAGTTTTTCTTGTGGCACATAGTCATGGTTAAGTAACTCTATAACCCCAAAATCCGACAACACCATAACCTCAAAACCCCTATACTGCGTTACCCCATATACCATAACCCCTTAACCCCCTCATCCTATTCTGTGGAGAAGTACGGTTCGCGAAATCGTAACAGTTACGTGAGTATTTTTTGTGGAATAGTCAGGGGAATATATACCTCAAACCGTTCAAAACCTCATAACACTTTTATTGCATTTACTTTGTTTTTTCTTCAATCAGTAGAGTATTACACGTCTGCTATCCTTATCATAAACAATGGTAGTCACCCATCATATTCGAGTTTCATGTGACTAGATTAAATCCCTTCTAGAAATAATCAATTGAACACAATTCAGAACGATTCACAGTTGTCAAAACTTAAATCGTTTTCAATCGTTCCTAATCGGTATACCATTTGTTAATCGATTTCTATTATTTTCTATTGTGTATGGAGATAGTTTTCCATTCCTAATGTTCCTAATTGTTTTCAATGGGGATGGCAATTTAGGTGGCGACCGGCGTTTGTTTTCTCTGACGAAAAATAACCTAAAATAGAACACATTTTTCTTCGCGTCCTCGCGGTGTGTTGTGTATTTTTTATATCTTTGTGGACAGTTTTTAAATGTTTTTAAGATTATAAAGTGGTATACATTGATGGTTTTCGAAATTCGCAAGAATTTACTACTATAACCAGTTGCTAGAGGGAAGTCGGCGGGGAGAGAAGAAAATAATTTCCAAATCCGATTTCAGACAGAAAAAAATCTTGAATTTCGAAATGCGCAAAAAAGACACATTTTTTATAGTCTTATTTTCAGCAATTAAAAATTCAGTGAAGTAGGTAAGAAAATTGTTTAGGAGAATATTCTTTTTATATAGTAGAAGAAAGCCTGTGCACATTACACCAGGGAAAAAAAAATTTCGGAGCCATCTCAGACCATTAATTGTAATTAAATGATAAATTTTCTTATTCTAGTCCTGATAATATGTTGAAACAAATTTATTTTTATTTTATCAATTTTAGGGGTTATTCCTCTATAAATAACAAATACTTTATAGATATGAAAGAATTTCTTAACTTAAAAACTTGTATTTATTACAAATTGAAAATTAAGAAAATTTATGTTTAGACCTAATACGGCCTAGCGCTCTCAGCTCGCAAAAATTATTACAAAACATTTATTTAATTTTTTTAATGAACATATTGCTTAAATTGTGTTGCTTTGAAAAAAGTGAATAAACGTTTTCAAATAATTCCCGCGAGAGGAAAGTGCTGCCATCAAATTGCCGCTTCATAAACTCAAAATCCTACTACCGATTGCCCCGATTGGGAACGATTGGGAATGATTGAAACTTTGCAACGCTCAATCGTTTCCAATCGTGCACACACGATTAAGAAACACGATTAGAAACAATTCAAATTTTTTTTCTATCGTTCTGAATTGTTTTCAATTAATTATTTCTAGAAGGGATAGTTACATTTCTTTGATGCTATGGGATGGTGGTCGTGGTTTTAACGGAATGAAGGGGTTTTGAGGTTATGGTGTCGTGCGATTTTGGGGTTATATAGTTACTTACCCCCACGAAGTAGTATAAGGAGATCCAACTCTAATATAAGGATACCCCCCATTTTTCCGTGCCCACTTCCTATAGCATATCCACAGCATACCAGATTACGTATTGTAGCGCCTCTCAGGACAAAATTTGAAACTGTTGAAACCCAACTCTAAAACCTATGTTATAACGGTTTCCGTAAGAGGCGCTAGAAGACGTAATCCGAAGTGCTATAGGATGTGGGCACGGAAAAGTGGGGGTACAATTTTCCGAAATGGCCCATAGAGTTGGATCTCCTTATACTACTTCGTGCTCACCCCCCTTACCCATGACTATGTTCCACAAGAAAAACTCACGAAATTGTTCTGTTTTCCCGAACTAGATTCTTCTACTAAATGAGGTTAGGGGGCTTAGACGTTATGGAGTTATGTTATCATGAGGTTAGGGGATTATGAGATTATGGTTTTATAGGGTAACCAATTTGGACGGGGAGGGGTGAAAGTGGTATGGGGTAAATGATTTGTCCGGTTTTAGGGATTTCTCGGGTGTTTGTTGAGGTTATGTCAAAATCCTGACGTGTAGAGGTAAAACGGGTTGCGGATTCGGTTTCAGCGGGAAAAAATACATGGGAATATCATATTGGCATCCGGCGAGTCTTTGCTATAACATTTTTTAAATTGACAAAAATTATTAATTATTTGAAAAATATTAATTATTATTCAAAAATTATTTCTAGATATGCGAAAAAGCTTGACGCGGCTTTCTCAGCATCTTTTTTTTTCCAAATTGGAATCAGTTTGATTTTACTAAGCATAACCGGATACGTGGTAATTAAATTTCGTTTATACTATTATTCATTAAGATAAATAGAATCTGAAATATATAAAATTGAAGACTAAAAAATGGAATCTCCTGTTGTATTTAGATTACTTACATTCAATTTTTATTAAACAAGCAAGCTTCTTTAAGCATAAATAAATTATATACTTTTAGAGCTACCTGTTGGAAAGCGAAGTAAAAAATCTGAAATCATTCAAAGCATTAGAGTTTTAACAAATATCAATATTACAAAAATTTAAGAAATTTCCCCGTGGTTATACTTTTATGTTGAATTTTGTTCAGGTACCCTTTTTATTAGTGCATAACGGTTTAAAATTTTAAAAAAATACAAACATGTGGGTAAATGTTGGAATTTTGTCTTTAATATGCGCAATAAATATTTTGTTAAATTTAGTTCATTGCACTTTTTTCTAAACTGTAGAGATGTCGAACTTGAAATCTTTTGATAGTTTTAACCGAAAAAAAAACATTAAAATAATTAACAAAAAATGATAAAATTCACGATTTTGAACAGCGTCATAAGGTAAAGAATTTGTATTGTTGTAACAAAATAATTTAAAAAAATAAATTGTTATCATTTGCAATTTTTTATTGCTGTTTGATATTAAAACTTGCACCAATGAAAATTTCACCCTACATTTTTGACCCATAGGAAAAATTTCATAATTTCCAAAATATTGAATTTACACATTGAAATTTTCTTTTCTTCTTTCGGATGACCAAGTACGTATTCATTGAATAATTACGCCACTTTCTTTTTTGTAGACTGTTTCAAAATTAGGCGTACAAGATGAATGTCTGCAATTCTTTCCGTACGTTGTAGGCCAAATAGTTATCATTTGCTACATCTGCTGGCCAGGTCAAAAAATAATAGACGCCAGTGAAAACATTGTCAACTCGCTGTAAGAAATTATGCTTTTCGAATTCTCACTTTAATTTTTCAGAAATAGTCTGCATGATCTTTGAAGAATGACCGAGTCTATGATCATATTTATAAAAAATGCTTGATTTCAGTTATAATTCGCAGTGGTACCGGATGCCATTAAAAACCCAAAAACTTGTTATATTGTTTTTGGTTAGAAGTTCTCGTCCATGTTGTTTTCAAGCAGGCGGTGTTTTTGTACTCTCATTGCAAACATTCAGCGTGGTATGAAAATTATGAAAATTTCTATTTACCTTATTTTTTAATTAAGATTTTAATGTTTAAATGAAATTAAAAAAATTGAAGAAATAGTAGAAAATAATAATTATTTCTTGCATAAAAGACATTCATTATTTTTCAGAGCATGCAGAAAGCATTCTCCTTCTTTACAGTTTTATTAAATATGCGAGGGGCTATTCACTGAGTAATCATGTGAGTGCGACTCCGGAAATCGCAAGGAAATCCTTTGTGGAAATCCTGCACTCCCAGATCAGTCACTGGGGAATCTCGGGAGTCAACGGAAATTTCAGATATTCTAGTTCGTACTTGACGCTGTAAAAGATATTTGAAAGTTGTTTGCTTTTTTCCTGATTCTGCAATAATATTGGATTGCAGGTAAATACGAGCACAATCTTATAAAATTAAAAAGATTTACATAAAAATACCTAATATAAAAAGTATGTAATAACCTCTCTAATCTAATAATGAATGATTTCACTTAAAATCATACAGAGAGATCTAGCTTAGGGTGTCGGAATACATTATTTCGAAATAGGTTATTTCTCAAGTATAATAAGGAGTTCTAAACAATTTTCTTTACCTGCAATCTACTAAAGTAACCCTTAAAATATCCCAAAATTACGAAATTTTACGTTTAAACGCTCTGTATTTAACGGGTGTACCTATTCCATTTTTTTTACTTTAAGTGAGAATGATTAATATGTGTTAATAGATCTAATTAAAATTGTGTTTGAATATAAAAAGACAAAACAACGGATGATTTTATGGAAATTTTAAAAGTTCATTTTCTCAAAAAATTTCCCATGTAAAATTTTGTTATTTCTTCAATAAATTGAAAACAATGTGTATCTACTACATATTCTGTTAGTTCCTTCTTGTATAAACATCTTATTATTATTGGTTGTTATAAATTACTAGATCATTATTCTACCATTTTTGACTTAATTGAGATATTTAAATTTTCATTCCAGATACTGGTTTGCTCTTTCGTCCATTTTTAAAATCCGTTGGGAAATTTTCAAAAGATTCAAAATTGCTTAAATCACGTCGATTTTTTTGAAAATGTTAAGAAAATATTTTCACAAAAACCCCACATTTTTATCTTTTGTCATTTTTTTTTTAATTTGTACTTTTATAATGTAGACAAACTGTGAATTTATGCTGGCTGGGTTATTTTTGTAGCTACGAGAATTTTTTGGTCAAAAAATTGAAGTTTGCTCTTTTTAAAAAGTTTTACAAACAATACTTCTTACTCTTTTATAATATTTTGTATGGCTAGTAAAAAAAATCAAAAATTCAAAGTGGGTTCGTTTTCTATTTAATTCGTCTTCATTTTCCCGACTGAATTTTGCAAACATGAAAAGTTGATTTTATCAAAAACTCGATTTTTTTTATGGTATATAGTCCAATTTATTTTAATTTGCATTTATATAAAGAAGAGATTCTGTATTTTTTTCAAACCAAATTACTTCTGCAGCCCCGAGAATTTTTGTTCGAAAAATCGAAGCAAACTCTATTTTAGCAGTGTTTTCAATCTGTCGTTGCTTGTAGGAAAAACTAGAAAATTCCATTTTTCGAAAAAAGGATTCTCGTGGCAGCAAAAATGGTTCAGCCCGCATGAAATTTACAGGATGTTTTTCATATAATAGGAAAAATAAAAAAATGGCTAAACTAAAAAGATGTGGATTTTGTGAAAATATTTTCTTCGTATTTAAAAAAAAATGGATATGATTTAAGGCATTTTAAACTTTTTGAAAATTGTCTAACGGATTTCAAAAGAGGACGAAAAGCCACACCAAGATGTGGAATAAAAATTTTAATGTCTCAATGAGGTCAAAAGTTATATAGGTTTAAAGAAAGTGTTGTTGTTTTTTAACTTCAAAATTAAAATACGCATAACTTCGCAGAAACTTTTTGGTTCTAAAATCAGAAAAATACGCGTCGCCTCATTTCCTCTAAGAATCAACATGTTTTTTCGCTAAGAGAAGAAGTCGGTTGAAGTTTACCTATCTGTCTGGTTTGAAATGTATTCAGTCTATTATTTATTGAATAATACTTGTTATGATTCAGACGTAGATTGCGAGTAATACCAATATCGTTTACAGGTCGATAATTGAGCCGATAATTGAGAGACAATCATGTTTTCAAGTAACGAGCGCGGTGTATCAAAAAATAATCACAGTTTTGGGATGCTTTGCAATCTCATTTTAAAGACGCTGAGATTCCTAAATACATTAAGAATTTATTTGGTTGTCAGAACTTGGATAATTCTTATTCTTTTTAAACAATTACTGATGAAACAGTGAACGAACTAGAAAAATTTGTTGCAAATGAGTTTCATTCCCTCTTAGATTCGAATGAAAATTAGAAGACTACTATGGACTCTACAAAAACGCACCTCGAAAATTTCGGTTTATGCTAGTGGATAGAGCTTTAATAAATAGTTCAGTCAAATATGTCAACGCCACTGCAGATCAATTTTGGAAGAAAACGCAAAAAGATACTCATCATGAGACCATAATTTTTTATTTTATCTAAGTCCTAAATCGCGACCTCGAAATTTGAATTAAATTGAAATTAAATGTCAATATTTACGTCTATAAAAACCATCCTTGTTTGACGATTGCCAATCTCTTTTCGTGTCTTTTTCTTCATTTCATCTAATAATAAACACATAAAATTACTTTTATAAATCAATATTCTAATAATTTTTAAATCAATTAAATTATTTATATGTGGTAACTATGGTTATATACTGTACGCTCTGGTGACAGTTTCACGGCGTTGCTGCCATTCAAGAAAAGTTCGAAGTGGATTCTTTGTAGCAATCAATGGGCAATCATGGGATTCACAAAGGAATCATTTATGAACTGCCGCATTCATGTTTTTCTGATTCCCTGATTTCTCAGTGAATAGCCCCTCGTAAAAATGAAGGAATAAAGAGTAATAAATATAATAATCAGTTTAATGAAAGGGTTTTCATTGAGTACAAAAGATATTTTAACTTATTTTTTTCAAACTAAATGCACGATCACTTAAATCATATCATACAAATAAAGAAATAAATAAAATGTTATATTATTTTGTAACACAAACATAATTTCTGCTCATATAGAGGAATTGCTAAGATTGAATTGTGAATTCTATAAAATTTCAAGTAAATTTTGAATAATTGGAAAGAATCGAAGGTAAATTTAGAAAACTTGAAAGAAATGAAAAAAATTAAAGGTGAATTGCAAATTCATCGATGAATTTAAATAATTTAAAATGAAACTGTGGTGACTTCTAATGATTTAGTTACGATTTCCCAGATTTCATAGTATATTCTTCAGGATTTTTAAAGAGTTTTAGAGAATTTCAAACAATTCAAGGTGAAATTCTAAGATTCGATTATCACAATTATTATTTAGAAAATAATTGATTAATTACAAATTTTTTAGGTGAATTCCAGAGAAGTCAATGATTCCAAATAATTTAAGGTGAATTCCAAGGGCTTTAAGGAATTGAAAGGAAATATAAATATTTTCAGATTTTTTCCGAAGAATGACAAATAAGTTATAATAAATTCTAAAGAATTCCAGTAAGTTATTAGTGAATTCCAAAGAATTCAAGGCAAATTTCAAACCTTCAAAAGAAATTTACTAAAATTGAAGGTTGAATCGAAAAATGCAATGAATTTAAATAATTTCGCATTATTACGCGACTGTTACGCATGATACGAGTTATTACGCATTATTACGCCTTGTGACGCATTATAACGCGATGTCGCACATTATTACGCAATTTAATGTGACTATTACACCATTGCGCATTATTTCGTGTTAGAACGCGAATATTGCACATTGGTGCGCCTTATTTTGCAACTTTTACGCATTAAAACGCGTTATTACGCCACTTTTACACTTTATTATGCGTTATCACGAGACTATTACGTGTTAGCGCGCATGATTGCGCCTTGTGATGTGATTATTACGTCTTGCTACGTGTTATCACGTGACTACTACGCATTATTCCACATTGTTACGTGATTATTATTCAACTCTCACGAATTATTACGTTTTTATACACATTACCACACGACTTTTATGCAATAAAGCGTATTATTACCAAATGATTACACTTTATTACGCGTTATCACGTGACTATTAGGCCCTATTATACGTTTTTACGCAACTATTACGTATTATCATATATTATTATGCAACTACTACGCATTATTACGTGAAATCACGCATGATTATATGTTATCATGCGACCGTTGCGCATTATTACCCATTATAACATCCTGAACATGATCGCTGTTCAGTTTTGGTGATTGCAACAGCTTTTATGAAATTAAATTTCATTTAATGTCATTGGACGATAAATTACGAGTGATTCCAGGTGATTCCAGATAATTTAAACTTTGTGATTGCACTTGATTGGGCTTGATTGGATGATGAACGCCGAGTTATGATAGCAGGTGATTTAAAAAAATCTAAGCAACAGATGTAGAATACTAAATTCAGCAGCGTTTGAACTTCGATTGAAACCTAAAATTTGAAAAAACCTTAAAGTTTTGGTTTTTGGAATTTCGAAACATTCAGAATTGTCAAAATAATTATTTTTCCAAGTTTTAGTGAAATCTTTTAAAATAAAAAAACTTTTTTGTGAGCACGCATAAAATTTTCGCTTTTTGAGGTAAGAACAGCGTGGAAAAGGTGGCCAATTCCATAGCAGTAACAAAAAGTGTCGAGAAAACGACACGTAATAGCTGCTGCGCTTGCGTATTTCGAGTAACATCACTTTCTTTAACCGCTTCGCCTGTACTTTTCCATAAAAAATAATTACTTTCCTCGAGTAGTGAATGAGATTAGAGCAACCCGAAGCGATAAGTTACCATGATTTGCTGAAAAATTGCGGACGAATTACCAACATTTTTGGAAAATAGTGGATAGCTTAAATTTCATGAAATTTTCGGTAATTTATAGATTCGCCAGAAATTACCGGAAGCCACAACCTCTAGCGAGGTACAGGGAACTTCACACTCGTTTGGAACTGACTACTTTTCACACTTGCAAGACAATATAGTATTTCTAATTGGTATATTTTAGTATCAATATTCTATAGTTCCCATAACTAGATAAATAAGATTTTTGAACTAAATTTAATTCAACTTTTATAGACCGTGATTAAATTAGAAGCATTTTACTCATTTTCACAGCTTCTTCTCTTCGCATGTGGCTAAATAGGACATTCATTTTACATTATTTTTCCCGGAAAATGATTGATCGAGTCTAGTGCAGGAATCGTAAACGCTGCGTGAGTAAAAAATTAATTTTAAATTAAAAAAAAAATTTCTTTTGGATTAGATAAATTCAAATTTTAATTTGTTATAGTTATTATATTTATATTATAGTAACAGTTCTAATACGGATCAAATACCTTTGAAATCTCGAAAACTTCTTACTTTACTGATGTTCAAAAGTTTTCGACTTACAAAATTCACTCATTTTGTATATCTCATTTTTTCCATAAAAACATTTAGCATGATAAGCAATACATTGTATGTATAATAATACAAATAAATGAAATTGATATGAATAAAAATAAAGAGTAATTTATTAAGGGAATTAATTTTATTTAATTGTAGGTGGACTTCATTTTCTTACTTAACAGTTTTGGTGTCCAGGAGATAAAAACAAGCAATGATTAAATTGTTTGACAAAATAAAAATGAAGACTGACCATTTTTTGAGAAAGGCACTCTGCTTCAGCGCTTTTTGATTAAAACAGCAGCACAGTAATGCTCTGGTAGTTAAAACAGTATGAGATAAACCCTATTTTGTATTTTGGAAACCTTTTTGTATCAACCTTAGGATCTTATGAGTATAGGCTTCTATAAGTCGTACACATTTTACAGAATCTTATCATTAGAGAATAACAGAAAATTTTTAACTTCTTTTTCAGACTAGATGAAAAAGACGTTAACAACTTTCTATTATTCTCTAATGATAATGCAGATTCCTTTAAAAATTTGAATTCTGCCATCTAGCATAATGATGCGTATATTTTCTGAAATAAAGTTTCTTCTTTCGATCTCTCTAGTAGATTAATGGGGCCGGAAATCAGAAGTTCTGTGGTTCGAGTCCCAGCCGAGTGAAAGGAGAAGATCTTTTCGTACTTTAATTTTGTCAGGATCGCCGCAATTCACGGTGGTGGCAGCAGTGACGGAAAGGTAGACTAGGTCCCAATATATCGTTATCTCGATACTATACTCTCCAATCTCGGTTAGTGGGGGCACACAGTGGACCTTTTTTGAAATTCTGTCTCAAAATCGTAGAACTTTTGATCGGAATGACCTAGGGGGATATATTTTTTTTTAAATTAAAGAAAAAGCCTTTCCGAATATAGAAAAATTATAGAGAAAGTCAAAAAAAAATGTTAACCTTGAAATTCTGTGTTGAAGATGGAATTTTTGGCAAAAAAATCGTTTATTGGATACTAAAACCGCTTAGATTTTACATTTTATGTGCTGTACATGTTTTTATATAGATTTTTGCATGCCCAATCCGAATCCGGTATGTAAATGGTTGTCAGACAAAATCCGAAATGGCGGAGTCAATATGGCAGACTAAAATTGTAAAATAAAACCGATTTAACTAAAATCTGCTACAAGTTGCGTTTTCAGGTTGTTGATTACAAATCCAAGGTCAAAATTTAAAAATTCAAAATAGCGGATTCAATATGGCGGACCAAAATTGTATAACGAACCCGATACGGCCGAAATTGGCTACAAGGGTGTTTTTCTGGTCGCTGATTTCAAATACAGTATCAAAATTCAAAAATTCGAAATGGCTGATCCAATATGGCGGACGAACATTGTAAAAGGAAACCGATTTGCCCCAAATTTGACACAAGGGTGTTTTTCGGGTCGCTGATTTCAAATCCAGGGTCAAAAATTAAAAATAGCGGATCCAATATGGCGGACGAACATTGTAAAAGGAAACCGATTTGACTAAAGAATGCTACTCGGGATTTTTTTCAGGTAGCTTATTTTAAATCCAGGGTCAGAATTAAAAAATTAAAAATGGCGGATCCAATATGGCTTTTTTAAATTCTGGAATTTTGACTTTGGGTTTCAAATCAGCCACCTGCAAACCCAACGATAGGCTATTTTAAGTGAAATAAATGTTGTTCTATAATTGTAGTCCGCCATATTGGAACCGCCATTTTTAATTTTTTAATTTTGACCCTGTATTTGAAATCAGCGACCCGAAAAACCCTCTGTAGCAAATTTTAGTCAAATCGGTTTCCTTTTACAATGTTGGTCCGTCATATGGGATCCGCCATTTTTAATTTTTTAATTCTGACCCTGGATTTAAAATCAGCTACCCAAAAAAACTCCGAGTAGCATTCTTTAGTCAAATCGGTTTCCTTTTACAATGTTCGTCTGCCGTATTGACTCCGCCATTTTGGATTTTATCTTATAGCGATTTACATATCAGATTTTGATTAGGCATGCAAAAATCTATATAAAAACATGTATAGCACATAAAATGTAAAATCTAAGTGTTTTTAGCATTCAATAAACGATTTTTTTTGCCAAAAATTCGATTTTCAACACAGATTTTCAGCGTCAAAATGATTTTTTTTGACTTTCTCTATAATTTTTCTATATTCGGAAAGGTTTTTTCTTTAATTTAAAAAAATATATATATCTCTAGGTCATTCTGATCCAAAGTTCTACGATTTTGAGACAGAATTTCGAAAAAGGTCCACTGTGGGGCATTGGTAGAGTCACGCTGACTGGCTCGCGTTCAACACGTTCAAGGTTACATCAAGGTTACAGCGAGGATCATTTTGTGGATGTCGCTAGGAGGGGGTATCTGGACCCACAGTAGCGTAATTAGCTCGCGCTCGCCAGGTAAAAGTTCACAAGCTTGAAAGGAACATCAAAGCTACACTTGAATTAAGGGGTGTTAGGAGGTACTTTAATAAATAAAATTTATAATTGTGGATAATTAGATATGATTTAGTGGACATAAGTTACTTATCAGCTTATGAGACTTTTATTAAAAAAAAATTATAGTATTCTCTCAGGTGAAGAACCAGACTATAATTAAATCGATGCATTCAATTTTTATCGATAAGATTGGTAAGATATGTATGAAAATCTGGCCTTGGTGCGTAATTCACCTGTGGAAATAATTTCGTTTTCATTCGATAATAAATTTGATACCATAAATTATAATTTAATTATTATCACTACTGAAAAATTTGAGGAAAATCCATTCAAATTCCCTCCACGGTGGGCTATAATCAACTTTTATTCAAGCTGAAATGTCAACCAGAACGGTTCAGGCAAAATGATAGGTAACATTGGTTGTCAAAATTTCAATCGTTTTCAATCGTTCCTAATTAGTGTACCATTTGTTAATCGATTTCAATTATTTTCTATTGTGTATAGCGGTTAGGTAGTAGGGCTATGTCACTACGGGACCACTTACCGACCGAGCACGTTCTGTTCCATGCTAGTTATCGACAGTCAGTAAGTGGCCTCGGTCGGTAATGCAGCTTCCTAATGTGACAACAGATGGCGCCACCGTTGCAAGTTACCAACAATCGGTATTTCCTTCAGTCGATGATGCAGATTCCTAGCATGCATTGAGCCTCGGTCGATACGTCAGGGTTCTACCTCACCGACCCAGCCTTGGTATTCCCTCAACTTTATAAAATGTTAAAGACTAATGAAATCCCTACACCACCATTCTTTAAAAATATTTTTATACATAAAGTGGTGAAACCAGCCCCCCCTCCCTACTATTAATCCTGATTTAATGCATCAATAAATCCTTTTTAAATACTTTTTCCTATATTTTCATTTTGAATATTCACGCGCTTTATCTTATCAGCACACAGCGCCACTGACGTGCAAGTGATGAACTTAAAAGGGTTCACATGTGTATCCGGTCTGTATTTAACAAATGCAGAGGTAAGTTTAAAAATAATTATTTTACTATTATTATTATTATTATTATTATTATTAAGTTTTACATATAATAATTTTAAATTTAAATGAGGTACAGATAACCTCTTTTTGAACATGTTTTACATATAATAAATGTTAAATTTAAATGAAACCCCTACTCCACCATTTCTTCTTATATTTTTATAGTAAAAGTGGTGAAATTACCCCTTCTTCTCTTATTTCGGATTTAATGTATCAATATACCTTAAAGGAATCTGAATAAGCAAATCGTATTCGTATCGCTATATTTGGAAACGAGGGTGGGCAAGGTGTCTACCCACTTATAGTTGCCATATAAACTTAGTTGAGGCCACATCATGTTCTTGAGTGTTCGATTAAATCTTTCAATGATTAATGCTTTAAGATTGCTATATGTTGAATACAGTTTGATGTTGTATGATTGCATTAAGCTCTCAAATAGTGAGTTGTAAAATGCTTCGCCCTTATCGGTATGCAATTTCTGGGGATTCGACCTTGAACAAGTATAGATTTCATTGCAGCAGTAATATATTTTCCAACCTTGCTTTTTACTGGAATAGCCCAGGCGTATTTTACAAATATATCTATAACAGTAAGCAAGTACTTGAAACCTTTATTCACTTGGGAATATGAGATCATTTCAACGAAATCTGCCTGCCAGGTCTCATCAATGCTACGCATTATCACACGGCGCCGTGAATAATTCCTTCTTGCAGGTTTATGCAGCTCTGTGACTACTGTCAGTTTCTTTGCGTCCATTTTATAGTGCGTTCAGTTGTGCATCCAATTGAGCAATGAGTTCAGCGTTGCGAAGTGATAACTCTTGTTCTGTATCGATTTGCAGATTCTTAATTCTATCGTTGATCCTTTCTTCAAAAAGTTGCATCATAATATGATTATTATCAATTTCATTACGTATAGATGATATAACTTGATGTAGAGCTCGTATTTCGCTTTGAACAATACGCTGTACAATTCTCAAATTGACTGTGTCGTATTGTACTTCAGCGTCTTCCACGTCACAGAGTCTTTTTTTATCAATATCGTAATTATCATATGAAGTAACCTTGAAACCAACGCCAGGAGCTCCAGCAGGTCCACGACTTGCTGAAACAGCTCGGTTCAGAGGATGTCCGAACACGTCAATGCTCATTTTAATACTGATGCTATAGTAAGCTGAACTCTCCTAATATATGATTTGAGCCTCTCGTAATTCCTCAATTATGGAGATAATTTCATTGTTGTGACTAGGATTTTCAGCTGCTTGAGATCCCATGAGCAGTTAAAGACGATTGACTAACTCATTAGGACCATCCCAGTGGATATAGTCTGGCCTTGAATCTTGTCTTACAATCATAAAGTGAGGTAGTAAATTCTTACTTCTGATTGATTGACTTTTTAATCACCTACCACTGTTTGATTGTTTTTTTTAACGATTTACCATTGGTTAATCATCTTTTTGACGACTCTTTATTAGGAAAAAGTTTTGCGATAATATTTGTGTACTTGAAACTTTTGTCTGCACGTATAGGTTCAGAGGAACTATACTTTTTCTTATGTGCATTGTTTGTAATAAGAATCTCTTTATAGTTATTGAAATCATCAGGATTCACATAAGCTTTTTCAGGTTTTTGTTTAAACAAAAGTTCTAATAATCCACTACTTATCAGATAGCACTCATCACCAATTTTGACATGGTGATTTTCAAAACTTATCGCAGTATCACCAATCATGAGGGATCCATCTTTAAGCTTACGGACTCCATAGACCATATCCAGAAATTGTTTCCTATTGCGATTTAACAAAAAAAGGAACTTTTTTGTTAGATTCTCATAATATGGAGTATGTTCATGATCATCTTCCTGAACCATAGTTGTATTATGCTTTCGATCATCCCCATCAGCAGTCGTAAAATATATATCATCATTTTCTTCATCATGATCATTTTCATCATCTTTTTTAATTGCTTTATTAAATTCATTCTTGACAGACTTCCAGTAGCTTCTTTTCCTAATTTGAGCATACGATGTTTCCGTCGAATTGCATCACTAGCTTTTGCTATTTGACGGAGTACTTCTTTCTCTTTATGAAACATGTTGGTGCTTCGATGTCTAAAAAAAACTAACTTTATTCTAGTACAATCTCTTGTATTTATAAAATAACAAAGCAGTCAAATCCTTTTCTATATCTGCCCTTATTTAAATTCCTATCTTTGTCAATAACTATAAATCCATATTTGTTAGTGTTCCAGCATGTTGAGCACAAATCTCGAAACTTGATGTACGTCACATCTGCATTTACATGATCATCATAAATATGTTTGAGATTTGTCTCATCTTGCCTAAAAAGAACTAATAAATTGGTATTGTCTCTAACTAATTGCTTATGGACTCGAGCATATGTTTGACAAACATAGAAACTATCAACATTTACATGTCTTCCCATGCAGAAGAAGACTCTAACATTGTCTTGCTTTTCACAAGCGATATCGTCAAATATAAAGATAGAGTTTGGTCTAGTCTCGCTAGGCGGAACTACTTCTTCATGCTCACTGAATGGAAAGTACTCAACGCCATCCACGTCAGTGAGTACTTTTTCCAAGAATTTATGCTTGGGCTGTTGAAGAGATTTCGAGTAGAGGTAAATATTTTCAAATCTAAGACCATTTGGATGTGAAATTAGAGAAAGCAGTGCATTTGTTTTACCACAATTGGATGGTCCATAAAAAACAGCACGAATGCTGTCTAGTAGCAGACTACCGTGACGTTTCACCCTCTCCTGCTCACGCTGAACTAGGGTGTCTATATTCGCGATCGGAAGTTCAACCGGTTGTTTCTCGAACCGCATTTTGATCTTGACTGCTACTCGGGCTATAAATACCGCGCTTATATAAGTTTCGAGTCAGTCGCGTACTAACCTTTGTAGAGTTAGGATTGATTATAGATCGTAGAGAGAAAGTTAAAAAACGCTGTGGAAAAGGCTTGGTTAATAGTATTGTCAACAAATAACCTTTTTAATTACATTTACCAGGCTACCAGTACTGCGGACCTGGTACTAAATTAGCTAAACGATTAAAACGAGGTGATCCAGGTATAAATCCGCTGGACGCTGCTTGCAAGGAGCACGATATTGCCTATTCGAAAAATCGTGAGAATATTGAAGTAAGAAACGCTGCTGATCGAACACTAGCTGACAAAGCATGGCAACGAGATTTTTTCTAAAGACTCTGGTTTTGATGAAAAAGCAGCTGCAGTAACTACGAAAAGCATGCTCTTCGATGAAAATGTATAAAATTTTGCTAAAAGGTGAATCTATTTTTTCACTTACATAGCCCAAGTTAGGAAAGAAGCAACTATAACTTAGGAAGCTTTTACATACAATTCAGAATGAGTAAAAAAAAAACAACAGATTTACCTTTTAGCAAAATTTATAAATGTTTATCGAAGAGCATGCTTATCGTACCAACATTTTACGAAATATTGAAGATAAAACATTCAATATTTTGTATTTTGCTAGAAAATTTATGTGTTTTTATTCATATAGGTATACTTTTTCACGTGAAATTCAACAGGCCTAAGATATTTCCGAAAAACTTAATGTATAATAAAACTTAGTAAAAAGGGTGATTTTCAGCACGCAATAACTTGATACCTATCAGAGCTAGAGTATTTTATTTTTTTAGATCTCCGGCAAATTTAGTCTGCTTTGACGGAAACTAAAGTTAAATTTTTTTTGGGCCAATTTTTCATTAAAAAATCACTTCTGGAAGTCCTATCTCCTAAACTATTCAAGATAAAACATTAAATGTTGTTTTAATTTTAAAGGGAATTTTGTACACTTAAATTGTTGTTCAGACTATTCACGCGTGCGATGCATTGAAAAGGAAAATTTTTTTTTAAAAACGGACTTTTTTCACCTGTTTCACAAGATTTTAAAGCCTTCTGAATGTTACTTGAGTTTTAACCCGAAAAAGCGAATTTTCAACTAAATACATAAATCACGTAGCACCCTAGGGGGCAGGGGGTCGACGAGAATGCCACGGTGGAATACACTGGAACTTGGGATTACGCACGGTTTCGAGCATTGCTTGCAGTGGCCTTCACCGTAGATGACGCAACCTGATTCAACTAACGCGCTGAAAAGCGTGACTTGTATCTGAGTTTTATTTAAATAGAGAAGGAGGCTTAATCCTCTTCCTCTCAATGATACGATTGGTCTTTGCTACCAAATTCATTAAAATAAGATTGCAATGTTTTGCAGTGTTTTGTAATGCCTTAGAATGTTGTTATCTATTTGAATATAACTCATATTTTATTGTTTGTAAAAAATACAAGTCAATAGTCACTAAAAAACCGCACCGCCTTCTGTAGATCTCGGGTGGTGTGGAAACTAGTACACACGTACATTTTTGACCCGACTATTGGTAACAATTACATCAATTGCCAAAACAAGTAGACTACCATTTTTTAAATATATCCACTTCTTTTTGGGTTGTGTTCTGACTTTCTACTATCTATTACAGCATATCGTAATATATTTGTCATGTGAGGTTTCCATATGATAATATGGAAAAAAATATGTTCATCTGGTGCATACAGAGTTTTTTTGTGAAAAGATGGTTGTTACACGTCAAAAACATCACCTTGAAAAGAATTATATGAAAATTCAAACGCTTTGTATCTGTTATTTTGGCCATAAAATTCTCTTGAATTTGTTGGTAAATTGTCTTATCAGTCTTGACAACATATACTTTGTTCATAAAAATCGGTCAAGCGGTTTTCGAAAAAAAAACTCTTTTTTCTTTTTCTTTCTCCCTCCATAACTTCCAAAAAAATTCAATTTGAAGGTTAAAATTCTTTGTAGTTTTTTGCTACCTTAGGATGAACAATTTACAAAAATTTCAGCCTGATACTAGCGGGGGACGATTTTTCATGCTTACCCGACTATACCCTTTAACTGTTTTCTTAAACATTAGTCTATTTGAAATTAAAATTCGTCCTTTTGGATTGGAAACTCATATTTTTTTCTTGAAAATACAATTGCCTTCTAAAAAATGCAATTACTTGGATGAAAATACAACTGTTTTTGGTTGAAGTTTAGTCTTTTTTGTTTGAAACTTCGACCATTTGGTTGAAAATTCTACTTTGTAGGTTGAAAATTCAACAATGTCGTTAAGAATTCAACTGGTTTGTTAAAAATTATATTATTTTGTTGAAAACTCAATTCGTTTGTTGAAAAATTAACTGTTTTGTTAAAAATTCATCTTTTTGGATTAAAGATTCATCTTTTATGGTAGACAAGTTATTTTTTTTGGTTGAAACAAATTAATAAAAAAATTTTAATTTTAATTTGAAATTCTGCATTTAAATGTAGAGTGGCCGAAAAACTTCATTTTCAATAATCAATGGCCAACGGCCATACCACGCTGGAAGCACCAGTTCCCGTTAGATCACTGAAGTTAAGCAGTGTTGGGCGCGGTTAGTACTTGGATGGGTGACCGTCTGATACTACTGCGTTGCTGTTGGCGGTCGTGGGTGTGGTGAGCCCATTTACTACAAATCCACCTAAATAACACTACCCGAATCGGGTAGTGTCACGCTTACCCCTAGAGGCTCGCCGAAAGGGAAATAGCTTAATGATATATATGTATAATGACTTTTCCCTGATTTTTTCCCTGAACAATATTTGATTTTCCCTGACCAATGATATTCAAAAACCAGCATTTTAATCTTGTAACGTTTTCAACATAGAATCTTTTATAAACAAAATAAAACAATTATTGGCAATTAAAATTGAAAATTTTCAAATTGATTTATTTATTTTAACCAAAACAAGATGACTTCTATTATAAAAAATGATTTTGTAATCCAAAAGCAAGGATTTTTAACAAAGCAGTTGAATTTTAAACTTTACAAATTATTTGGCTGGACAGTAAGTTGATCGAACTTTCATTTCTGTATGTATTTTCTTAGTGGAGTCTATACTGTCGGCGCCGGCAAGATTACGTGTTGCCGGCTATTTCTCGCGAAGAGCGAAATACGAACTGATAAAAATCATGATTTTAAAAAGAAAAATAATCTCTTAGCATTTTTTACATGAAAGTACAGTGAGCGTAGACCAAGTATTTTTGGTGTGAATATGAATTTCGGTTAACATAACCGATTATTCATTTAAATAACGAAAATCACTTATAATAAGAATGAAAACTTATCGATTTTACTATTTGATTTAATAGATTTTGAAAAATAAAAAGTATCAAGAAACGCTTATGAATAAATTATTTATTACGAAAATATTTTTCAAAATGAAGCTTCGTCCCATGTGTCTAGTGTTATTATTTGACCCTCGGTATTGGTCATCTTTCTAGTTGACGTCATAGCCTAAAACACTTATTATTAATTTTGAATCACGCGTAGCAAATAATCGATGTTTGGTTTAATTTACAAGAATTGTGTATAATATATATAAAACATTATTTTTGTGACCAGTCACAGGGGTGCCTTCTCGCCCCACGAGACGTTGGAAAGGGGTAGTTAATTGACCAGCATTATT
>CAKNWT010302562.1:0-14078 GCA_932066315.1 Andricus coriarius | reverse complement strand
GTTTTTTTTTTTTTTTTTATTTGACTGTGGTTTAAGAGGGCTGATGTGGTTAACCAAATTCTCAAAAATATCTCCAAGTTATTTTATACATTTTTGTTTGTTTATTACATCAAAGCAATAGTCGTAAGAACTTTCTAAACAAATTTCCGATATTTTTAGGGGTGGTTGTTACACGTAGGGTTAGTTTTGCATGGATAAAAGCTATTAAAATTATAATTATTTGATAAACGCGTATTATTTATATGCATATGATATATGCATAATATCTTGAACTTTTAAATTGAAGTTTCGAATACAAGGATGTCAGTTATTTGATGAGTTTTCTAGCGTTATTGCTTTTATAGATTATAGAGGTGTGAAATTAGGGTGTCTATTACGAGTGGCTGCTAAAGAAATAGTACGGTTGGTTAGGTTCTCGTTTTTCATCTGTGGCTATTGACATTTTACTTAAATTCCGTTTAAGGAAATGGTATATGGTGATAGAATTCATTTCCATCTTTATCTAGAGGTGTGAAAAAGAGTGGGGGTTTGAGGGTGCTAGTTATGTTATAATTTTTAGGGTCTTATTTTGTTTCGATAGGACTCAAAGTTCAGTTTTCTTTAGTATTTCATTTAGTGATTATCGAAATGGACAGTAGCGAAGGGAATTTTGATCGCGAGTTCAGCCAGTTGTTGGATGATATAGTGGCTGATGAAAATTGTGAAAATTATGTTGTAGTGGAAAATCATCGAGATTCTGATCTTGTTATAGCGTCTCTTGCAGAGCTATTATCCTGGGACTTGAGGATTCTTTAAGACGCGAAATTGTACGTCATAGGCTAGACGGAGTGTATTGTATCGCCAGCAGATTTTGTGCATTCATTGATGGAGAACTAAGGCTGGTAAGTACTAAAGAAAGAAAAAAAACTTATATTTTATCTGTTGGTTTTAATAGCAAGGATAGGAATTTTAAATTTATAGAATTGTAGTTTTGTCATAATTCCGAAAAACAGTTTTAAAATTTAAATAGATTTTATTGTCCTTTCTAACAGAATAATATATTTTTATTCATTTGAGTGGTGGGTTTTAAACAATATTGTCAATTCATAAATAATTTTTTTTTTTTTTTATTCATTTATTTACTTTTTAATTTATTATTTCATGTGGAGGTTCCATCTGTTCGCATAAAATGGAGTTCGGGCATTAAGTGTCGAGACTCCCATCAGGGTTTTTGGAAAAGAAATTTGGCTTCCTTCTGAAATGTATAGAGATTCGGGCACGAAGATAAACTCCAGATTGCGTGCTCTCAAGGAAATTTTGTTAGAACGTGGAAATTCTGTGGGTGAATTGAATTTTTGTTGTAGAAGATTTAGAATTATTGATGACCGTCTTGTTCAGGTAAAAAATTTTGGAACTAATATTCATTCGAAGGTTGTAAAAGGAAAAGAAAAAAAAGATAATTTTTTTCTATTTTTTTTTCTTTTCAGATAAGTGCTCTTGATGCGAAGCAAGGAAAGGATTTCAGTAGAAAATTGGCTCCTCAGTATATGATTTTTGACTTGAACGGAAAAAGTTATAAATTTCAGTTGCCCTGGGATTGGGTCATTGTTGGTGAAAAATGGATGACAGCCGGGAAATCTGCGTCTCTTATCAGCTTTCATACGCATGGGCAGATTGACGTGCCTTTTACCTATGAGTTCAATAGGTGGCGGGTCATTGAAAACGTAATTGTTCAGGTGAGGTATCAAGAAAAGATGCATATATAGTCCTATAATTTACTCTATTCTATTTTCCTTAACAATATGATTTTGTTTCAGTATCATACCCTATGACAACAACAAAAAATTTGAAGGCAAAAAGAGAAATTTCTTTAATTTATCCTAATTTTAATTTTTACTATTTGTAATGGAGATTTGGGATAATAATAGCTATCCACGTAGAATTAATTTATTCAAAGGAATATATTTTTTGGTTTTGATATTTGTAAATACACAATCTGACAGTTCAGGTAAAGCGAGAGTTTGCGACTGTAGCCAAGGGAAGAGGATGAAGTAGATTAGAGGTAGGGCTTCCGTTTCCGCTTAGAGTACAGAAGGATGTGTGAGGATATGTAGAAGTAGGTTAAGTTAGGTTAACAATTCTGTGAGGAGATGTTTTTGTAATGGTTTTTGAAGACTCTCAAACCCGTAAAAGGGAGAGAGTATAATACATACATACATACATACATACATATATTTTTTGGTTTTATTTATTTATTTTTTTTTCATTTTATTTTATTATTTTTTATTTATTTATTTTTATTTTTATTTTTATTTTATCTTTTATTTTTATAATACATATAAATATAATCTTAGTTTATAAAATTGTAAGGTACAAAATGCACATGATTGATTTTAAGAAATGTTGAATGAAATGTAACATGATTGTAGTTATTCTTTCCATTAGGCTTAATTAAAATACCTTGAATATTATTTCTTATTTTTGTCTTTAACGTACGTCTAAATTATTTAATTTTAGTTCTTATATTTTAGCTAAATTCTTAAATGTTTGTGAAGATTCTAAATATTTTGCATTTTTGCTTTTAAATCTCTTCTGAGTATAAGTTCTCATAATGTGACTAGAATGGACACTCGTCTTCCAAAATTTGTTTCATACGAACTTTATAGGAAATAAAAATGATTAATTTCTATAAAAGTGTACTATGCTATTCTAAGGTTCTTCGTGAATTGTTTCTAGTGGGCGTTCATATATGGGGTTGATTGTGACAACCATAGGCGATTCTGAAATCGGGGGGACTTGTTGGGTTTCCGCACTAGGATTTTCTCTATCTAAAACGTTTAGGTTAAGCTGTGTTGCCCAATAAGATAGTTCATTCGCCTGAGGGATAAGATTTTTGATTTTTAGAACTATAACGAATAGGAAAATGATTCATATAAACGTTGCGAAGGTTACAGTTGTTGCGCCGATGAAGAATTTATAGTGATCTTTTAGATTTTCTTCCTCGTTTAAAATAGTTTTCTTGAATGATTCAGCTCGAGATTCAAGGGTTGTTAGAGGCAGAGTTTCTTCAAGTTCTAACCACTTTTGAAATTGGTCTAAAGTTTTCCTAGATTCTACGGTTTTTTGTTCAGATAATTTTTTAAAGAAAGGATTACTCATAGTAGAAATAGGGATATATCGAGAAGATGTTTTATTAGAAAGGGATATACTCTCCTTGATGACAAAGTTCCAGAGAGATTGAGTTTCCTGATGCAACTTGCAATTAGATCTCAACTGCAACATTCCCGTGTCTTTAATTTCAAAAAATGATTTACCAGTTTGGGCGCACGAAAAATAGATTTTTCGTGTCGGTTGCATGGAGTACAACCATGTGTTACTTTGTTTTAGCGGGATCCATTGTGGGATTTTACTTGAAATTGCTCTGATTTTACATTTTTTGGGTAATCCATGTGTTAATAATGCACTTTCGCAAACAGGATTTGTATCTGCGTGGGATATTTCAACTTGGGATTCACAGATGCTTCCAAAGGGTTGGATTGAACATGACTCTAACCAATGTTCATTAAATTCAAAATATGTCTCACTATTTGTTGATAGACTTATATGGTCAATTGCAGGTTCAATGAGAATTGTGGGTTTAAGCCTTTGATCAAAAATCCTAGTTTCTTTGATTGGATATAATTTATAAAGTTGAAAGTTATTTTCATAAAGAAGTGGAATGCTTAATAGAAAAATCAAGTGTAGATTGAATTTATAAATATTAACATTTGATAATTTATAAAAATCTGAAAGTTCTAAATGGGAGGGAAGGTAGATTTTCGATTTAGTTAACCGTAATAATTAAATAATTCCTGGTAATAAAAGTGGGTTCGAAATGTTATTAATTGATAACGTCAGAGTTGTATATAATTTATCTAAAACTGAGATATATTCAGTTGCAAATTCTCGAATGGAAGTTAACCAAAGTGAAACTAGGGATTTATATTTTGATAGAGGGATATCCCAGGATTTTAGTCCTGTCAATGTTTGATTTAATTCTTGACGTCGGACGAGGATGTCATTGAAAGAAGAGGATATAGCATGTGCAGAATACTGGTTCCATCGCAAGTTTTGAAAATTGTTTCTCGTAAGCATTTATCATTATATTTTGAACATGGAGGTTCGTTTCATTCTGTCCCGTAGAAAAATACTTTTCGCTTTTTGCTATGTTATTCATGAATATTTTCATTAAATTCGTAAGCTTTTCTATTTGATTTTTACGCGATTCAAATTCAGCACGTCTTTTTTCTGGGATGCAATGGTTTGGTTCGTAGGTGTCTTTGCAATAGGGTAAAAGTTTGTCAGTAATCTCGTTAAGCCAAGATTCAATTGACAGTATCTAATTGATATTAGCATATGCTAGTATATTCCACTTATCGATTTTTAATCTAGCTGTGCCTAAGTTTTCGTAATATATCGCGGGACCCTGCGGAAAAGGGGTATTGATGTAAGGCGTGTCGTAGTGCGGATTAGTGGAATGAACTAGGAAGGTAAAAAGGGTTAGGAGAGTGAAGATAATTGGTAGGTGTATATCCATAATCGCTTCCGACACTGACCTGAAAAAATAATGCAAATTAGATTAGTATTGGAAATTGAACATTTAAGTTGAGAGTTTACAGGATTTGTTAGTTTCGTGCGCAAATAACAAACCAAATTGTGAAATGTTATCTGTAGTTTACGTAGAAGTGTTAGGTTTGTTTAGTGTGTGTTTTTTCTCTTGTGTTGTGGTTTCTGGATTTTGATCAAAAATCCACAATGAGGGCAATTCCTTGGGATTTGGGTTTTATGATGAGATTGATACGGGACCAACCTTTGTTGCCGATCTGTAGAAGTTGGTGCCACTGCAAGAGTAGGTCTGAAGTTTGCTCTCTCATGTGATGGCCACCGGTTCCCAAACATTCTAACGGTATGGATCATTCTAGCGGCTGCTTGAGTTTGAGCAACCAAGGGATGGGTTGCCATGCCCGAAGTTTTATAATTTGCGACTTTTATGATTACTATATGCGTGTCCCCCGAAACGTTGTTCGTTATATTAAGGAATGTATACTGAGGTCGCGGTAAGCTGTTTCTATAACATAGAGTTTGTAGATCAAGAGCTATGTTTAGGTACCTTGCCATGTTTAGGCTGCTGATGAAGACTGAAATTGTCTTTGAGGCCAAAACAGAGAATAGAGTTCTGGCTGTGCTTTATAGCATACGAGCTTTATCTGAGCCTGTGTAAATTACTCTACAATTTCCGTAAGCAAGAGTAAGAGTGTAAAATATTGTGTTTCCCATTGAAATGTTAGATTGAAATTCATAGGTTGATATTGGAAGAGAATGCTCTCTTCAGAATTCATGCAATAGAGTTACAAGGCATGTAGGATTCATAATGAAGTAAGTTTGTTAGATAAAAGGTGTAAAAGCGACAGATTCAAACGTGGACAATATAGTTTGGTCTAAGTGAGATTTCAGATAGTTGAGAATGAGGATAGATATGTTGACTTGGCTGATCATCCAAGTTACCTGTTTTATTCTCAACTTTGTTTTGGACTTCTGTGTTTATTGAGTGAATGATATGGTCGGGTTCTGGTGCGTGTGGATTGGGTTGGTTGGGCGTGTTTGTATTCCTTCCTATGTGTAAAAGCAAATTAGTGACTGATTCCCATATAGCTCCTAATAGGTGAAAGGACCAACCAAAAATACTGTGAAGTGCATATCCGTCGATAAATGTATCCGCGATAAATTTTATTTCTCTCATAATAATTACAACTCCAATCAAACCAGCACTTGCCGTTCCGAAATTTGTGAATACCGACCAGAATTTACCCCAGGCCGATTCTGCTATTTTGTTTAACGTTTGTTCGTCCATCAAATTCATTATCGACATTCCTTGATTCACGGTAGATTGCCCCATGACTCCTTGTGCGAAAGTGTTACGTGCCATAGGTTTTTCAGCAGGGAACATAATATGATCGCGTAATTTATCTACATCGGATTAGGAATAGATTCCGCTAGTTGCTAGAGAAGCGGGATTGTTATATTTCCAAGTCGGTTCCTTTAGTGGTTGCATTATCTCTGGGTTTTTAGATTCAATTGAGTTTGGTAAGATCTTATACCAATGTTCTCCTATCTGATACATGAAGGGTAAAAATGGATTACAGCTTGTTTCAGTGCCAGTGGTAGTTAACATATGGGTTCTGGGACTGAGAAATAAGGATTCGTTGCCTTTTAGTACTGGAGGTTCTGAATAACATTCATTCACTTTCCTATGAATCACTTCCACGGGTACGCATTTGACAATATGAACTACTTCACCTGCAATCACCGACATGTAGCCTGCGCCCTTCATGAGATTAAAAGCAAATTCGTCTGGTGCTTGTGTGGCTAAAGCGAGGCCATTTTTTAACACTTCTCTTTCTAGAGTACAACGGCGATATAAAAGATCACTGTAGAGTCGTTTTACCTCGGTTCTAATATGTCTTTCTACATAAATGAATTTAGAATTTACGTATGTTAACATGTCCATATTTAGAATTGTCGGGTTAT
Organism: Andricus coriarius; assembly: GCA_932066315.1. Classification (NCBI taxonomy): domain Eukaryota; kingdom Metazoa; phylum Arthropoda; class Insecta; order Hymenoptera; family Cynipidae; genus Andricus; species Andricus coriarius. The sequence goes on along the minus strand of CAKNWT010302562.1, from coordinate 7,532 downwards.
TATTGTAAAGAAATGTTCTTCCGGGGCTTGTCTCTAGTATGAATAGTTTAGGGTGTTCTGTTATCACTAGCGTGAATTGACAAATTCCGAAGTGTCCGTTTTGAGCTAAAATAAAAGTGATGTCATGTGAAGTTAGTGAAAATAGGGTTTCATTCGTACTATTGTCCTGTATCTTAGTAGCTGGATCTTCGTATAACATTTCGTATTCATTGAAATGGCAAATGTCCCTTGGTAAAGGATCCCAAAAGGTATATCCGCCTTGTTCATCAATGCATGAGGTTTGTGATAATTCGCAAGTTAAGCCAGATTCCAAACGTATTTTGTTCGCTTCAAGATCAACGGTTGCTTGTTGAGTAAATAATCTGATTTTAATGGTTCCAGGTACCACTACCGTATACCATGTACCAAAAGGGTCTGAATACTGAGCTCCGTAACAATATTTGTTAGTTTCGGTTTGTCCTGCAAAGGTTACGCCATGAGTAGTGGTTTGATTCATAGGTATATGAGAAATAATTAATTTTTCGCCCGCCTTATATGTACCCGTAGCATGAATTGACTTACATGTTTTGTGTGAAATTTCTTTTAGGAATTCTGCTTCACTGTTTGCTACTACTGAAATATGGGAGCATGCTCCACAATAATAAATTGTTTGTTTGATTTCGATTTTACATTGTAATACTTGTGTTGTGGTGGTATCACTGAATTGTAATAATTGGATATAGCTAACAGATGTATCTACCTTGGGTGGGGTTGATTCGCAATCTCCTACTTCCGATAAAGATATGGTGGTTATGTTTGATCTGTTAGAACCACAATCATATCCCATGATGGCTACTACTGTCATCGGTATCATCAGAATTATAAACAAGGTTAAATGTGCGATTACGGTCCCCATCCCTGGAACAGGAGGGTATCCGGTTAGAAATTTATATTATTTACTTACTATTTGCATAATTATTTGTTTTGAGTAGATATTGAATATTTATTCGATTGGTTTAATGTGAGAGAGCCTAAGTCGATTTATATGAACTACTTTAGAAGATGTTTTTATCTTAATCCGCACGTTCCCTTTACCTGAAATTTCTAGGACTTCGTGTGGTCCTGTATATTGATCTGCTACTTTGCTAGGCTTTGCACCATTTAACAAGAAAACACTATCTCCTACCTTGAAATTTTGCGGATTAATTTTCTGATCATAATAAAACTTTGATTTTTCCTTAGCCTCAATAAGGTTTTTCCTCGCAAATGATTGAACATCGTGAAGTTTCGTTACCAAATTTATTAAATAATCGCCATAGGTTTCCAGTTTTTCATGTGGAAGGGGTGGTTCGCTGGAAGGTTGTCTTGCGAGTCGACCGAAAACGAGTTCGTATGGGGTACTCTTCGTGCCTTCTTGAACGCTTGTATTGTAGGAAAAAGTGGCTAATTCAAGCTAATCATCCCACTGAGCATTTTTGCTGACAAATTGTTTTAGATATTCGGCTAAGATATGGTGTGACCTTTCCAACGATCTATTAGATTGAGGATGGAAGGCCGTTGTCCTAAATTGTCTTATTCGAAAACGCTTTGCTAAACTTTTCATAAGATTACTCAAAAAATTTGTCCCTTGGTCAGTTAGAACTCGCTTAGGTGATCCAAAAATGCAGATAAACTTTTTAACAAATGCATCTGCTATGGTACTTGCTTGTTGATTGGGCAGAGGTATGGTTAGAGAATATTTTGTAAGATTATCTTGAATAGTTATGATGCATTCATTACCTGCTGTTGTTATAGGTAATGGGCCAACTATATCCATTGAAATTTTTTCGAAAGCGACACCTGGTGTATCAGTAATCACCATAGGATTTTTGGTTTTAACGCGGACTAATTTCTTCAGTTGACATTGAAGACAAGTTTGGATGTACTTTTGAATATCTCATTTCATGTTTTCCCAAAAATGTCCATGACGAATACGGTTATATGTTTTTGAGACCCCTTTATGTCCACCTAAGGCCGATGAGTGAGCTTCTTCTATCAAAGATTTTCGCTGCTCATTTTTTGCATATTGAATAATATTGTTGCAGATTATAATTTTTGTCCAAAAATCTACAAAAGTAGCTTTAAAAATACTCAAAACTTCTTGCCAGTCGATATGCGATATCTGAGAAGTTTTCGAGATACTAATTGAACGTAATTTTAGTTTTTCAGCTAGAGTTTTCAATGATTGGATGGACAGTTTGATATTAATTAGTATTTCTGAAATATTTCCTCCAAATTCAGACTCAATAGGCAGCGCTTTGTGATAAAAACTGCCCCTTTTTATTTCCCTTGCTATTCCTACAGAAAGATTTTTAAATTGATGTAATTCATTCTTTTTCGCTAGGCTTCGGGATCCGCTATATTTTGGGGTTCCATTTGTTGATATAAAATAAGCATAGTTGTCTTTACGCATTCTTAGTTGATCTCTGCATTCTAATATATTTTTTGAATCTTGTGGCGCCTCCGGCAATGGGCGATCGATAAATGGGGGTTTCTCCGGGAGACGTTTTGCTTTATTATCTAAACGAGTTTCTTCACCAAAAATTTCTAATTCATCCTGTTCATCGGAAAAAATTGCTTCTTCAATACCAGTGGAAAAATCTTCGTTGAATTAGTTTTTTTCTAAATCATCATTTTCCTTTTCAAAAGGATTTTCTTCGCGATAATCTTGATTTTCCTCGTCACTGGATTCGTCGGTGCTGCTTAAATTTCCTTTTAAATGTTTGTGCCAGTCATTTCTTCCTGAAAATTCTGGGTCTGATTCTTCTTCAGATAATTCTAGATTTTTATTTGTTGATTTAATAGGCTTACCTTGATTATCCTTTTTGCGAGGCCTACCTCGTGTCTTTTTGTTTCCTGGTACTGGATCCTGAACCTTTTTCGGTCTTCCCCGTTTTCTTTTCTCTGATTCGGAATTTGGTTCTTGATTTTCTTGATATCGTAAATTTTGTTTTTCAAGATTAAATTTTCCTAACTTACTATCTACAGATTTAGAATAAACTCCCTGATTTCTTTGAATTCTCTGTTTTCGTAGATTTCTTCTTACTTCGCGACTGGATTCTCTTGACTTATTATCGAAGGATTTAGAATTATTTTCTTGATTTAACCTTGGCCTTCCGCGTTTCTTCTTTTCTTTAATTTCGATTTTTTCTCCTCGAGTTTCTTGACTTCTGGATTTTTCTTGAGTTTCTTGATTTCTGGATTTTTCTTGAGTTTCTTGATTTTTGGATTTTTCTTGAGTTTCTTGATTTCTGGATTTTTCTTGAGTTTCTTGATTTCTGGATATTTCTTGAGTTTCTTGATTTCTGGATTTTTCTTGAGTTTCTTGATTTCGCATATTTCTCCTTGTTACTACTACATTAAATTTTGCATTTGACTTTTTATGTTATTCAATTGAGTTTTCCGACTTCTTTTTTAAATTCGCCGGCATAAGATTTGTGAGTTTCTTAATATTTCCTCTGAAGTTTGCAAATTCTGAAATATTTGTTAATGTGCTCATTATGCTTATCATGACTAAAATAAAAGAGCTCAGAACATTTGTAGAGTCTTCAGGACTCGTTTTGATATGAGCAAACTTCGCATCTTCTTCAGAAGTTGCAGTTGTTAAGTTTTCTCCCTCAAGATCTTCATAATCTATTTCTTCGAGGCATGTTAAACCCATTTCTTCTCTGGATTCTGTGATGTTAGAGTTATCTTCTTGCATGACATGAGATTCTTCCAAATTTACTGCCCACGGCCATACCACGCTGGAAGCACCAGTTCCCGTTAGATCACTGAAGTTAAGCAGTGTTGGGCGCGGTTAGTACTTGGATGGGTGACCGTCTGATGCTACTGCGTTGCTGTGGGCGGTTGTGGGTGTGGTGAGCCCATTTACTACAAATCCACCTAAAAAAAACACACTACCCGAATCGGGTAGTGTCACGCTTACCCCTAGAGGCTCGCCGAAAGGGAAATAGCTTAATGATATACATACTAAGTTTTCATATTTCTCTACTGGAATATCCAGTTGTATATAATTTATTTCATTGATAATTTCGGAAGGCTCGACTGTATTTCTGGATTTTCTGTATCAGTAACGATTTTAAATTTCCTACCATACAGATAGTGCCGAAACTGCGTAACACAAAATACAATTTCTAAAGCCTCTTTGTTATACGTGTCGTATTTTACTTTATAAACATTTAGTGCTCTGGATACGTAACTTACCGGTTTATCTCTTCCAATTTCGCCCTGAGATAATATTCCGCCTATCGCAAACCCTGATGCATCTGTCGTAAGGATAAATGGCTTATCAAACTCAGGTCTTTCTAAAAGGGGTTCTTCACATAGTTCATTTTTTAGTGCGTCAAATGCATCTTGTTGTTTGTCTGTCCATTTAAAGGGATCGTCCTTTTTCAGAAGGTGAGTCATAGGTGCAGATTTTCTTGAGAAACCTTCTATAAAACGGCGATAATATCCGGCGAGACCCAAAAATTGTTTTATATTTTTGACATTTTTCGGGACAGGAAAATTTTTTACAGCGATAGTTTTCTTGGGGTCTGGGCGTACCCCATCCTTATCAATAATGTGACCCAAGTAAATTACTTCTGGACGTAAAAATTCGCATTTGTCCGGTTGTCATTTTAAATTTGCTGACCGTAATCACTCCATAAGTGTATTAAATTTTCGATGGTGTTCCTCTAATGAATTTGCATAGATGAGAATGTCATCGAGATACACAAATAAATCGGTACCAATCAAACCTGATAGGGTAATATTCGTGAGGCGTTGGAAGCAAGCTAGGGCATTCTTAAGACCGAACCGCATCCTGTCAAATTCGTAATGACCATACGGGGTGAAAAATGCAGTTTTATGGGAATCTGCCGGACTCATTTTGATTTGGTGAAATCCCGAAGCAAGGACGAAAACTGAGAAATATTGTGCATTTCTCAGTTGGTCTAAAATTTCGTGTATGTTTGGAAGAGGATACGAGTCGCTTACGGTTTTTTCATTCAATTTCCGAAAATCAAGGACCATTCGCCATTTTTTATTACCTTGGGAAACCGCCTTTTTAGGAGCAATCCATACAGGGGTGTTAAATGGGGATTGCGAAGGCTTAATAATTTCGTTTCTTAATAGGTGGTTGGCTTGTCTCAGTAATTCCTCCTTGTGTATGGGCGGGAATCGAGATTGACGCGTGAAAACGGGTTGGTCGTCGGTCGTTGGTATCCTATGTTGGAGAACACTGGTAGCGGTGAGTCGTTCTCCAGGGATGTGAAATCGTTCCGCGTGTTCCTCTACTAACATTTTTACGTGTTCTGATTCTTCTGTATTTAAATGCTGTAATCGAAGTAAATCCTTAATTTGTTCCGTTCTTTCCTTATGAGTAGTATTATAGACCCTTTTTTCTGGAGTTAAAGTATCGTCGAAATTGCTAAAGTCATTGAATATTTCTTCCGCGGGTTTTAAAACATTTAATTCGGTTTCTAACTCTGAATCAAAGGGTTGCTCTACTAATTGCTCAAAATCCTCGAGGGTTACTTGTGGGATTCGCATTTCTACGGGTTCCGTCTGAGTGTTTGTAATTTTAACATAAGCCCTACCTTGATTATTGGTAACTAATGCATTCCCTAAAAATATTCCCGACCCGACTGATAATTGAGGAATGTAACCCATTTCCTTTTCTTTGTTTTCAACGATTAAAAATTAAAAGTCGTTAAGTACCCGAAGACTTCTACCTTTACTTGTCCCAAAGTGTGGACAGGATTTTCGTTAATTCCTGTTAATCTTAGAATTTTAAATCTGTTCACTGGAGGTAAGGGGTCAATCATAGTTTCCTTTAAGAGGTTCAGTCCGGCCCCCGTATCGATCATTAAACGGACGGGGTTTTTTAAACCTAAGGCTGAAATAATAATTGAGGGTATTATATTGCCTTTACTAAAATTGAATTTTTGAGTGATTGTTTCTGGATTTTTATCTTTAGTTTGTTCGGATGCTTCTAATTTTGTGATGTTGATGCCTGCCCCATCGCATCCTTCCTGGGGAGGTCTTGCCCGTTTCCCAAAATGCCTTGAGGTTGTTGAGGATTTAATTGTTCGCGCATTTTATTGTTATATTGTCTTTTTCGACAATCTTTATGCATGTGGCCCGGTTTTTTGCAGTAATTACAAATCAAACTATTTGTATTTTGCGTTGGATCTAAAGGAGGGTTGGAATATGGATGAGCTGCAAAATTTCGTGGTTCTTGAGGTGCCCACATCCCCCTATCTCTATGTTGAAATTGACCTTGATTATTTTGCGCTTGTGGTCGCAACCATTGATTTCTCATAGGAGGAGGTATTCTATTACTCCATGGTTCATGTAATTGTCTATTATTTTGAGAAGGTGTGAAACGATCGGGTAAATTGTTAGAAGGGGGTTGTGTACGCTGGTTAACATTTCCCAGTGCTCGACAGGTGGGCGCGGCGTGACCTCTCTTGTTACATATCTGGCATACTATCACGTCTGCTTGTGCGTAATTTACCCTAGCCGATTTGTCCTCTCTTTCATAAATTTTATTATTTTCCCTAATTCATCTGCCCCTGCCCTATAAATATTTGCTTTTCGTAGATCCGCGGCTGCACTAAGTTTCCGTTCAATTTCTATAGCGTTGTTTGTAACGTCTCTAAATACTTCTCCTTCCTTCACCCTGATTTCAAGTTCGGGTCTTAATCCGCGTATAAAACATTGAACGAGATCTTGTTCTAATCCTATCTTAAATCCCTCATCTAATGATCCACCATTATTTATACGATGCGCGTGAAAGATTTGAGCCGCAATTTCTTTGATTCTAGTGGCATATGATAATGCACTTTCTCTCTCCCACATATATGTGCTACCTAACTCGCATTGTAACTGATATACTGTTTTGGAAGGGGAATAAATTTTCTTTAATCGATTGACTAATTCGTCGACCCTGTCAAAAGTGAACCCGTAAATGCTTTTTCTCGCTTCCCCAATTATTTTACTTCGGATCATTTTAACCAAATTTTGCTCTATTACAGGAATGGAAGGTAGCATTTGCTTTGCCTCTTCACACCCTTCAATAAAATGTGCTAGGGGCAAGCTTCGCCCGTCAAAAAAAGGTACAACTTCTAATGCATCTCGTAGGGAGACTTGTTGATTATTAGGAATTGACATGTTAGGTTGAATGTTATTTATCGCGGGAGTAAGATTCTGCACGAAACGTAAAAAAGGATTCGTGTTATTCGCGGGGGTTGATTCAGAATCTGCCAAAGTTTCCCTTGTAGGGGATGGGGAGTCTTGGGTACTGGGCAACAAGGGCTGGTTGTCAATTTCAGCCAGAGAATTTCCTGCAGCTATGATTGTGGAATTTGCAACTGCGTGAGTGCTATTGAATTCTGCTAGAGGTTTGCTCGCATTTAAATTACTGGAGCTTATTATACTGCTTTCGTTAGAAACTTGATGATTTTTTAAATGATCTAAAGAGGGTGAGTTCCTGATTTCAAAACTTATTTTCTTTTGACCTTGATGTT
>CAKNWT010302560.1:0-10257 GCA_932066315.1 Andricus coriarius | reverse complement strand
TCCTAAAATTCAGCGAATTTCGCGAATTCTGTGAACTCCATGAATCCTCTGAATTGCATGAATCTTCCACATTCCATCAATTCTGCGAATTCCGTAAATCCTCTGAATTCCCTGAATTTTCTGAATTTCCTGAATTCTCTGAACTCCTTGAATTCTCTGAATTCCATGAATTCTCTGAAATCCATGAATTCTCTGAAATCCATGAATTCTCTGAAATCCATGAATTCTCTGAATTCCATGAATTCTCTGAAATCTGTTAATTCTCTGAATTCCATGAATCCTCTGAATTGTATTATTTCTCTGAATTCCTAAAATTCTGTAATGTCCATGAATCCTCTGGATTCTTTGAAGTGCATGAATCCTCTGAATTCGCTGAATTTTCTGAATGTCCTGAATTCTCTGAACACTTTGAATTTCCTGAATTCTCCTGAATTTCCTGAATTCTCCTGAATTCTTTGAATTCTATGAATTCTATGAATTTCATGAATTCTTTGAATTCCATGAATTCTCTGAATTCCATGAATTCTCTTAATTTCTTTCATTCTGTGAATTCCTAAAATTCAGTGAATTTCGGGAATTCTGTGAATTCCATGAATCCTCTGAATTGCATGAATCCTCCACATTCCATGAATTCTGTGAATTACCTGGATTCCCCGAATTTCCTGAATTCTCTGAATTCCCTGAATTCCATCAAATCTCTCAATTCCATAAATTCTCTGAATTCTGTGAATTCCTCAAATTCTGTGAATTTCATGAATCTTCTGAATTTAATGAATCCTCTAAATTCCATGAATGCTTTGAATTCCCTGAATTGTCTGTATTCTATGAAATCAGGGAATTCCGTTCATTCTGAGAATTTCCTGAATTCAAGGAATGCCCTACATTCTCTGAATTGCATGAATGATTGGAATTTCTTGAATTCTCGGAATACCCTAAGTTTTCTGCATTCCATAAATTCTTAGAATTCTCTAAATTTCCTGAATTGAATGAATAATGTGAATTCCCTGAAGAGATACTTCCAAGAATTTCAGAGAATTTAGACGAATTCAAGGAATTTAGAAGAATTCGGGGAATTTACGTAATTCAGGGAATTCGGACGAACTCAGAAGATTTTAAGGAAGTCAAAAGAATTAAAAAGAATACATAGAATTCAACGAACTCAAAAGAATTCAAAGTAATTCAAGTAATTTCAAAATATGTATTTGTAATTAATGTACTGAACAAAAGAGTATAAGGGTGATTGTCAAATTGTAGGCGAATTTTAGCACCTACAGTGGCAATCACATTATTATCAGGAATTACAAATTTCATAACGGAAATCGTTCATATCACATCTAAAAATGTAAAATCCACACGGAGCAGTTTTCAAATTAAGAAATAATAATAAAATTCTTACATTAAATACGGAAAGTGGATTTGAGGTTGGGAGTTTGATGAAAAGAGAGCAAGAGCTTTTAAAAAGTTCAAAAGCGAATACTGTGACGCATGCCATTTAGCAAAAATGAAATATTTAACTATTGTAGATTATTATTTTTTCAATTTGAACAGAAGTTCTACTTTTTATTGAGACCGTTGAGACTGGCTACATATAAAACTTGAAACCTACAAAATTCAATTATTTGTCACAATTGTGAATAAAAATTACGTAAAGTATACAGTATATTATTAATAACAAATCTATCTACCTGTGCTGTTATATAATTTGTAACACATCTCTTTCTTTCTAATTAACTTATTTAGCTCAATTTTTTAGATCTGTATATTTATAAACAGAGGCTAGAAAATAGAAAACAAACCAGCCCACCTGATCCACGCGCACGCGCATATAAGCAGGCTTACACTCCTCTATTGTACCGTACGGGAATGATGCGAGAAAATTGATGAAGTTTAGCCTTTTTTAATATTTATAAAAAAATAACAGATTTTAATCATTAAAAGTCACCTACTTATGAAAGAAAACACTGCTGAGCAAGTAACGGAATGGTTTTTATAATCTTTGTTGACTCCGAAACTGGTTTTTAACTCACGTACGGTAATGATGTTTTTGTTATCAAAATGCAGTTTTCAGTTTTAATATCGGAATCACAAAAAAAAAGAGTTAATATTTTAAGCTCAATTTTATAGAATCTTGTATTAAACGATACCCTTAATATTTCTGTATTTGTTACTCAATTGTAACTACAATATTTTACTAGATAAAAAGACGTACGGTAATGATTTCTGAAATGACAAAAATCGAGGGACAGACTTTAAGGTTTTTACAATATTATTTATTTGACTTGAAAAATGTGCATAAATTAAATTTATGTTCATCTAAAGTTTAAAACCTTGATACGTGAAGCGTTTTTCAGGTTACTGTCTGAAAAAAGGAGAAAAACAGTTTATCCTTGTGCAATGTGAGGTTGGGACACCGTACGGTAATGACGTTTGGGGTATTCTTTTATTAAATTAAAGTAAATCGGAACGCAAATAAAAAAAAGAAATGTCCATTTTGTAGAGGATGATAATAACTATTTATTAAATTTAAAAAAGAAATCAGTACGAGTTTCTAAGTTAATGTTATATTACTGGGACTTCAAGTTTGCCTCCAATTTGACAATTACCCATAAATGACTAAACCTGTCTGCTGTTTTACGCGTAGGTATGCATACTATAACGATTGGCCAACTAAAAAAAAGAGTACTCCTTTTAGACGAGCAACGCGAGAGCGGCCAGAGTGGTCGTTTAGAGTTTAGTTAGACGACCACCCCGAGAGTGGGTTTTTTTTAACATGGATGTATCGATATTAGGTTTTGAGGAATGTGGTGAATATTTATTGACTAAAAAAGCTGAGGGAGTTAGAGCGTGAAAATTAGTAGCTGATTCAGGTGTCACTTGAGGGTCCTCGAGGTCATTAACTTGAAGTGAATCGATAGAGAATCTACCTGACATTCTCTCTTACTTTGAGGATATCGTTTTCGTCGCAGGGCATCTTTAGGGTTTCCCTTATAGCTGGCACGATGCTTTTGCGGTAGGCTTGGTACAAGGCTGTCCCAGATCTTTCTTCCAGGTGACTTTGTAAAGAATTCAGCTTTTCCGTGTCTCGTGAGGATAGTAGTAAACACCTCAGTGGAGTCAGAACACCATAGGCAGGGTTTTTTTCGCCAAATTTAATCAGTGCTGATTTATTGCATCCCGATTTTTTCAAACTTTCACATTCTTTCAAATGCCAGGATGAATTTGAGCATTTTGATTCGCAGACTGGCCAGCCACAAGATCTGCAATACTCCACTGTTTCATCTGCAGCGAGTACTCGTTAGTTTTTTCTTTATTTATTGTTTTTTATTTGGCAGATGGACTTTTTGTCAGAATTTTAACTTTAGAGAATGAACAATGTGATGGGCAGGAAAAATCAAAATAGCACTGAAAAGTTTCTTTGTGGCATTAGGAACAAATTAAAAAAGTTCATATAATTGCGTAAGGAGTGAATAATCTGAGACGAAAAAGAAGTAAGAACATATTTTTTCGCCGAAACATAATATTTCAGAATATGATGAAAATGTAATTTTGTTAATTATTTGTACCTCCATGCTAAACTCTTCAATCTGATGTTAGCAGTCTAAACTCTCCAATCTCGTTTTGTGCTGGCACCTAACATTTTTCAGTAAAAAAATCTATCCAGTCTTTTTGAATATCACTTGATACTTTATTATATGATACTTATAATTAATATATTTATCGTCTTTAAAATTTCTATAATTTTAATTTAAAATTATGGGTTTGAAAGCGCCATTCTAAAAGTTCAATCTTTAAGTCCTTGAAACTAAAGTTTTTTCTTAAATTAATTTTTGTAAATTTGGAATTTTAAATTTCAAAATATTTTAGTTTCAAAGTCAAATATTCAAAATGTGAGGACAATTTTGCAATTAAATATTTCAAAATTTCATATTATTTAAAACCCTTGATAGTTTTGAATTTAATCATTTTAAATGTAAATATAAAGCGATTTCGAATTAAAAAGCTTAAAATTGTACGATTTCAAGAATTGGATTCATATTACAGCAATCTTGTTTATTATTTTATTTTTTATTTTTAATGTAATATCTTAAAATTGTCCGATTTTTAGTTAAAGATTTAAACAAACATTAATTTCAAATTGAAAAATGTTTCATCAGAAAATTTCAAGAATGTATAATAATTCTAAAGGAAGATTTTAAATTAAAAAATTAAAAATTGAGTTTAAAATAAAACTAGATAAAAATTAAATTTTCTGAAATTTATACATGAGTACTTGAATAATTTCGGTAATTTTAAATGGTTACAATTTTAGAGTTCTGAATTTTCATGTTGAACGCTAAATATTTTATTTTCCCCTTTGATAGGTTCTAATTTTGCAATTTAAGTTTGATTGGTTGAATTTTTGAAAATATAATTAGCAATTTAAAAGCTAATAATTTTTTGAACGATTTAAATTCACTTGAAATAATTGAAATTTTAAAGCGTTTGAGTATAAAAAAGTGACAGTATCACAATTTGTGGTAATTAAAACTTTTTTCAGAGTAGACATTTTTTCATTTTTAGTGTTTTCCAATTAAATTTCATATTTATTATTAACGTTTTTTTTAAATAATTCAATTCATTTTTTGACTCTGGAAAAATTTGTCTCATCAGCTTTAATTTTAAATTATAATTTTGATATGTCATAACAATTTAAAATTCTAGAATTTCAGAAGCCTTGACTTTGAGAGGTTCAATTCAGTTTCAAATTGTCAAATTTTAATTGCTCTGAATTTAAAATGATTCAAATTGAAAAGTTATTAATTTTGAACGCTTTTAATTATAAATAATACAATTTCAATTCCACTGAATTTTAAATGATCTATTTTCCGAAATTCGAATCTTAAAATATTCACTTTTTAACGTTTTGACATTGTATTATTTTTGAAATTTTAATCCGAAATAATTCAATTTCGTGATTCTTCAATTAAAAAAAAAAAATTAATTTTTAGCGCTTCGACTTATAAATTATACAATATTATTCAACTCCTTTTTCTAATTAAGTTGTCCACGTTTTCATTTAGAAATTATTAATTATTAATTATTGTTTTAAAAAATGTTTAAAACATAATATTGAAGAATTGGTTTAATAAAGATATTTAAATTGTTTATATGATTCAACTTCAACAGATTTCTTGCAAAAAAGTTTGCTGATGCTTATCGAGTATATTTTTTTTCTAAACCGGGAGAAATCACGAATATTTACCGGGAGATCCGGGAGACACAAATTAAAAAAATAATGGCCACCCTGATGGCGCTACGAGCCAGCACAAAACGAGATTGGAGAGTTTAGACTGCTAATCCCAGATTGGAGATACGGATGAAGGTACCAATTTGTACCTAAAATTGCAAAAAAAAGAAAAAAAATTTCGGTTTTTTATTTTGTGATGCTCTTTTTAATAAACTAACAAAACACGTAAATAATTTTAGGTTTCAAGAAATTTTTTAAAATATTTTTTACAGATCCTGAAACATGGGTTATTTTTACACAAGATCCGTAAAAATCGGTTTACACAGGATCCGTAAAAAATAGAAAATTTGTTTAAACTTGAAAATATGTACTTGTTTTTTTAATTTATTAAAATGAGCATAAACAAAATATAAACATTTATTTAAGGATTTTGTGTAAAAGTGGCTCATGTTTCAGCTTCCGTGACAAAAAATGTTTCCTTAGTTTTTTAAAAAGAGCATCAACGAATAAAAAATAAACGAAAGAAAAAATTTTGGCATCTTTGGGTAGCAATTATTATGCATTTTTCGTCATTCTTTAAAATATTATATTTCGTGGAAGAACTCTTTGTCTCACTTTTTCCGTCTAAGATTGATCACTTTCTTAAACTTTGCCCAAAACAAAAATTAAAAAAAATTTTTTCCATACAAATATTTGAAAAATAAAAAAATTGCAAATTTTCAATCAACTTGCCCAATGGTGCGAAATTTCTTGAAATTAAAAAAAAATTTCTTTGTAATGCCCCTTTAAATATTTACTTTTGGTAAATAAATTAATGAGTGCGATTTTTGACTTTTGAAATAAAAAATTCTGACCTATCCCTCAAGAAATTTTTCATTATACAGCCTTACAAAAATTTTGTATGGAAGATAGTAAAAATAGGTATTAATCCATTTTTTAATTTAATAAATAAATCTTATTTTAAGATATTAAAAAAAGGCTAAAAAATTGCAAGAAATTCTGACAATTAAAATTTTGTTTAGTTAGTTTTTCTCGTCAACGGCTTGACTTACGACTCCGATTAAATTTAGGAAAAAATAGGTTGAATTAAACAATTTAGGGATATTTAATGAAAATAGATATGTCACTCTAAAACATAACGTAATAAATTAAAAAAATTCCTTTAATCCATATTTTCACATAGAAGCCAATATATGGTTAGAAGTTAGAAGCCAATATATAGTTTTCCCGTATTTTTTTTATGATCTTATTTTTAGAACTCGCTCAAGGCTTGAAAAATAAAGAATTGACGTTTAAAGCATGTAAAATTATTATTTTTTTAAATAAAAATTATGGGCTAAGTTCTTTTTTTTCATAAGCTACAATTCTACGGGGGAAGATTTTGAAAGTACCCAAATTTACGTTTTTTAGAAAATGTAACCTGTAAAATATTATTGTGTTCTAAGGTACCGTCCCTTAAAATTATACCTTTTTGACAAAAAGTTTTCCCCCATTTGTTCTTTTTTATACAATTTTAGCACCTACAGTGGCAATCACATTAGTATCAGGAATTACAAATTTCATAACGGAAATCGTTCATATCACATCTAAAAATGTAAAATCCACACGGAGCAGTTTTGAAATTAGAAATAATAATGAAATTCTTACATTAAATACGATTTATGGCTTCCCCTCAAGCCTTAAAAGAGAAAGAATTGTCTTTGGAAGCATGGAAAATTATTTGTATGGAAAAATAAAAATTACGGTGTATTCCCCCCCCCCCAGCTATAATGGTATAAGGTAAGATGTTTTATAAACAATTAATTTAAGATACCTTAAGAACCAGGAATTTTAAATATACTGAAATCTTTATATTTACATTAAACATGATTTTTCTTTTTTAATTAAAAAATAATCCTTGCTTTAAAAGATAGTTATTTTTCTTCTAAGGATTGAGGGGAGGATAACAGTAATATTATAAGAATAAAGAACAAATTGGGTATATCATATTATTTTTGTAAAAAAGGTATAATTTTAAGGGGTGGTACTTTAGAATTTAATAATATTGTAACCCTACTAAAAAAAGTCAGGAATCATCAGAACAATTTTTCTTTAAAAAAATGTACCTGCTTTAAATTTAAATTATATCTTTCTCAAGTCTTCAGCTTTTATTAAATTTTTTTAGCAGTTCAGTCAACCTGTAGTCTATAATATTTTACAGATTTTTCTAAAAACTCTAGGATAAATTGATTAGATGCAGATCTTGAGCTGTCTTTTTTTTAGGAAATTTTGATTTGTTGGTTATTTATAAAATTATTTCACTTTTAATGTACAAAATTATAATTTTTTTAGTAGTTCAGTCAACTTGGCTGCGATAATTAACCGATTCGATCTAGAGTTTTTTCGAGGAAATTTTGATTCTTTAGTTATTTCTGAAGTTTTTTCACGTTCTATGCACAAAATGATATTTTTTAGCAGTTCAGTTGACATGTAGCCAAAAATATTTAACCGATTCGTCTAAAATTTTTAGGATTAATTGAGTAGATACAGGTCTAGATCTGTTTTGTTATGAAAATTTAACTCTTTAATTATTACTGAAGTTATTTCAGCTTTTATTCACAAAATGAGATTTTTTAGTAGTTCAGTCAGCCTGTGACCTACAATATTTATCCGATTCGTTTGAAAATTTTGGGATAAATTGACTAGATGCAGATCTAGAACTGATTTTTAACGACATTTTTATTATTAAATTATTTCTGAACTTATTTCACTTTTTATGCACAAAATGAGATTTTTTAGCAGTTGAGTCGACCTGTAGGCCAAAAATATTCAACCGCTTATATCTAAAAATTTTAAAATAAATTTGCTAGGTCAAGATCTAGGCCAAAAATATTCAACCGCTTATATCTAAAAATTTTTAAATAAATTTGCTAGGTCAAGATCTAGTACTGTGTTTGAGAAAATTTTGATTCGTTAATTATTTCTCAAGTTATTTCACTATTATACCCAAAATTAGATTTTTCCAGCAGTTCAGTCGACCTGTAGCCTACAATATTTAACCAATTCGTCTAAACATTTTAGTATAGATTGACTAGTTAAAGATATAGTGCAGTCGTTTAGGAAATTTTTATTCGCTAATTATTTCTAAAGTTATTTCACTTTTTATGCACAAAATGTGATTTTTTAGCAGCTCAATTGACCTGCAGCCTACAATATTCAACCGATTTATCTAAAAATTCAAAAATGAACTTACTAACTCAAAATCTAGTACTGTTTTTCAGGAAATTTTGATTCGTTCATTATTTCTCAAGCAATTTCACTTTTATACCAAAAATTAGATCTTTTTAAAGCTCAGTCGACTAATGGCATACAATATTCTACCGAATCGTCTAAAGTTTTTAGGCTAAATTGACTAGATGCAGATCTATAGCTGTTTTTTTTTAGAAAATTTTTATTAATTAAATATTTCTAAAGTTATTTCACTTTTTATGTACAAAATGAGATTTTTTAGTAGTTAAATCGATCTGCAGCCTACAATATTCAACTGATTCATCTAAAAATTTATAAATGAATTTGCTAGGTCAAGATCTAGTGAGGTTTTGAAGGAAATTTTGATTCGGTTATTATTTCTTAAGTTATTTAACTATTATACCCAAAATTAGATTGATTCAGCATTTCAGTCGGCCTGTAGCATACAATAGTCAAACGATTCGTCTAAATATTTTAGTATAGATTGGCTGGATGAAGATCTAATGCAGCCTTTTAGGAAATTTTGATTTGTTAATTATTTCTAAAGTTATTTCACTTTTTATGCACAAAATAAGATTTATTAGCAGTTCAATCGACCTATAACCTACAATATTCAACTGATTCATCTAAAAATTCATAAATGAATTTACTAGGTCAAGATCTAGTGCTGTTTTTAAGAAAATTTTGATTCGTTAATTATTTCTCAAGTTATTTCACTTTTTATGCACAAAATAAGATTTATTAGCAGTTCAATCAACCTATAGCCTCCAATATTCAACTGATTCATCTAAAATTTCATAAATGAATTTATTAGGTCAAGATCTAGTGCTGTTTTTAAGGAAATTTTGATTCGTTAATTATTTTTAAGTTATTTCACTATTATACACAAAATTCGATCTTTTGAAAGCTCAGTCGACTAATGGCTTACAATATTCTACCGAATCGTCTAAAGTTTTTAGGCTAAATTGACTAGATGCAGATCTATAGCTGTTTTTTTAGAACATTTTTATTAATTAAATATTTCTAAAGTTATTTCACTTTTTATGTACAAAATGAGATTTTTTAGTAGTTAAATCGATCTGCAGCCTACAATATTCAACTGATTCATCTAAAAATTTATAAATGAATTTGCTAGGTCAAGATCTAGTGAGGTTTTGAAGGAAATTTTGATTCGGTTATTATTTCTTAAGTTATTTAACTATTATACCCAAAATTAGATTGATTCAGCATTTCAGTCGGCCTTTAGCATACAATATTTAAACGATTCGTCTAAATATTTTAGTATAGATTGGCTGGATGAAGATCTAATGCAGCCTTTTAGGAAATTTTGATTTGTTAATTATTTCTAAAGTTATTTCACTTTTTATGCACAAAATAAGATTTATTAGCAGTTCAATCGACCTATAACCTACAATATTCAACTGATTCATCTAAAAATTCATAAATGAATTTACTAGGTCAAGATCTAGTGCTGTTTTTAAGGAAATTTTGATTCGTTAATTATCTCTCAAGTTATTTCATTTTTTATGCACAAAATAAGATTTATTAGCAGTTCAATCGATCTATAGACTACAATATTCAACTGATTCATCTAAAAATTCATAAATGAATTTATTAGGTCAAGATCTAGTGCTGTTTTTAAGGAAATTTTGATTCGTTAATTATTTTTATGTTATTTCACTATTAAACCTAAAATTCGATTTTTTAAAGCTCATTGGACCTATAACTTACAATATTCAATCGATTAGTCTAAAGTTTTAAGGCTAAATTAACTTGATGCAGATCTAGAGCTGGTTTTTTTT
>CAKNWT010302555.1:0-14270 GCA_932066315.1 Andricus coriarius | reverse complement strand
GTAAATTGAGATGGGCGGGACATGTAGCAAGAATGGGCAATGAAAGAACAGTGGCGCAAGTTTTAAGAGGGAAAGCGATTGGTAAGAGACCTTTAGGCAGACCGAGAACCAGATGGGAGAAAAATGTAAGGGATGACCTAAAAGAACTAGGACATGATTACTTAAACTGGATGGAGGATGCACAGGATAGAGATGCGTGGCGGTTTCGGGTAGATGAGGCAATGAACTTTCGAGTTCGAACTGCTAATCTATAATAATAATAAATCTTCTTCAATTCTGTGAAAGCCAATTTTAGATTCTTTTTGAGTAAACTCAGCTTCCATAAAATCTTATGCGCGGATGAGTAGAGTTGGAAGTACAATAACTTTTTTTAAATATTTTGTTTTAGTCACTTTTTTAAAACGATAAGGTCACTTTAGTCACAATTCTCCATCTCATTTTAGATATACCCAGTAATCTAGTATAAATATGCTATTCAGTAATAAAATTTTAATTATTGTAATTTGTGATTTTCTAGATCCTATTGTAAAGTATATCACACTTAATCTAAAGGTATACATTCGATGTGCAAAAATGATGCAAAAATGTAACAGGCTTTTGTTTCTTTATATTGATACAGATTTTCGTTTCAATTGAATACTTTTACAGCAAACACGATACCTTCAGATTTAGTGCGATTGCGGCCTGATTAAAAAAATTTGCATACTTAAGTTATTGTTTTTTTCAAAATGCACCAATGACATATTAATTACGTATCTTACAGAAGAGAGAAACTCAAATTCGGCAATGAATAAAAAATCAGACGTATTCAACAGTCTTTAAACTTTTATTTAACATGCGCGAAAATAATTTAATTTTAAAATAATAAATAAAAATGAGTTTTCAATAAAAATTAAAACATAACTCTTTTTCTGCACTTTTATATCCTTACTAAAATGTGTGTGTATAGTTTTTTAAATTAAAACTTACCTCGCAAGGTTCGTTTTTGTTCAGAATTTTCATAGTTGTAGCCCTTTTTTCAACGTTTAATGCTAAAATATGAAAATTTTTGCTTCGTATTACAACTCTTTGAGGAGGTTTGTTAATTTTCGCGGATGAATAACTCGAAGAGAGAAAAATGAAAACATCCAGGATTTACAGTACGTTGCTCCCGTGCCTTTTTACAACGAAATATCAATTTTCAAAATAGCTAAAAAGATTGCTATGTTGAGGTTTGATTATACAAGGTAATGACTAAGTTGAAGTTGGCTAAATATGTCAAAATTCGATTTTCATGGGGAGAAAATAAGAACCTGATTTACTGTAAATACTGAATTTTTTCATTTTTCTCCCTGCACCGAAAAAACGATATTCTAATTTTAGGAATTTCCCTCTAAGCAGAAGAATGTTTGCAACTTAAATAGGCGCCAAGAATATATTCTTAATGTACGATGGAGGCCCTCTTACCTTAAGAATATATATTCTTGTCTATATGATAATAAAGTATAGTGAATCTTAGACTATAGTCACACGTCAACGAATAAATAATGTAGTGAGGTTATGTCTCGGTGTGACTGCGCGAAATAAATACATAATAAATATATGTAAATAGTGTTTTGTGAAATCTTTAATTCAAAAGTAAATAAATTGTGAACATCAAAGCCAGAAGTAGGTATACTATTAAGTTGAGTAAGTCAAAAAATGTATAGGTTACAAACTATTTTTTGAATTGAAAATTAGAATTTACTAACAACATTTTGACGAAATATTTAATTATTTGTATGTGAGAAAATGTACGCCGGTATTTAACCTCACTATCTTACTTGTTTGTTGAAATGTGACTTTGGTTAGAAGATACTCTTAGAGTAAGAATTTCGCTAACTTCATTAAGAATATTACTAAGAATATGACACTGTTAATATTAGAATATCGTTTTTTCGGTGTGCGAGTTATGCTCATCCGCGAAAATGAACGAAACCTCCGATGTCAAATCTCACACTGAAAAAAAAGATTAGTTGGGACAACTAATAACATTTTCGGGACAACTATTTTAGTTAGTAAATAATGGTACTGCTATTTAGTTAGTTGCGAAAACTATTTTTCTTAGTTGGGGCACAAGTAGTTGCCGTTAATATCCAATTAGGTAGACTTACTATTTTAGTTTGTCAAAACGACTATGTGCAGGTAGTTGATCTTCCTAATATATTTAGTCATCTCTACTAATAAATTTGCAGGTATAACTATTTTTTTTGTTACATTGGGCCTAGTTAAAATATCTATCACTATACTATCGAAATCTGAATTAAACAGATCCCAGTGGGATCTTTTAATACCAGCATCCCTTAGGGACGCTGATGTCAGTCAAATGTCAGTTCAGCTGATAAGACGTTTAAAAAAAAATATGTCCCTTTGCCTTTGTAAGCAGCGAGTTATGTGATCGGCCATGTCTATAGACATGGCCGATCACATAACCCTATGTTGGTACCTTCTTCGCATTCTCAATCGTACCAACCAAAGTAGCAAATAAAATAGTTACGCCACCTACTTTAATTTGGTTATAGAAATCAATTAGTAGTACAGATGACTATTTTATTAGTAACTCTGACTACTATAACGTTACTAACGTAAACTTGTCACAAGTACTACAAACGGCTTCCTAAACCGACTACTTGCTCAGTTGGCGTTACTAACTGAATAGTTGT
Organism: Andricus coriarius; assembly: GCA_932066315.1. Taxonomy (NCBI): domain Eukaryota; kingdom Metazoa; phylum Arthropoda; class Insecta; order Hymenoptera; family Cynipidae; genus Andricus; species Andricus coriarius. The sequence goes on along the minus strand of CAKNWT010302555.1, from coordinate 11,589 downwards.
AAGAACCAATGAATGCTTTACTAATAAAAAGGTAGTAGTCACAACTATTCATTTTTCTCAGTGCAAAACGAAAATTTTCGTATTTGAGCATAACGAGTCAATAAAGGGCTACAACTGTGAAAAATCTGACCACAGATGATGCTTTAAAAGTAAGTTTTATTTTGAAGAACAAAACACAATTTTTTCAATTTAGGCTATGCGTGCTGTAAATGGTTATATTTTAGTTGTTGATAAAACACAATTTTCTTTAATTAGTTTCCAATAAAGTTACTTTTGCAGTTTAAAACTAGTTGAATACTGATTTGTCTGAAGATTATTTGCAAAATTTATTCTAGCAATTTTAACCACGGTATTTACCTTTGAATTTAGCAACAGAATTTAATCCTATATCTTATTTTTAATGGGAGCCGATAAAATAAATGTGTAATTAAATCGAAATTTTTGAGTAAATAAGTGATTCTATTCACATGACAAGTCTCTTTTTGTATACACAGTAGTCACTTTTAGTAACTTTTTGTGTCAAAATAGTCACCTTCAGTCACTTTGTAGCTTAAATTAGTCACTTTTCTACTTTTTTCAAATACATTAGTCTGCGGCATCCCTGATGGTAATTACTGAAAGCGTCATAAGTATTTACATGAATAATAATTCGTCTTATATTGTATAGAATCAAGTTAAATAATGTACTAAGATCTCTTTATTATTATATTTGTTAAAAAAAATTACAGATTTATTTTTATTGAATTTTCTCTATTTTTAATACATCGATTGTGAATTTTGAACCAAATTCGATGAAAACAAAGTGCCAATATCTCTATTATTCTCTCTTCTCCCAAAAAGTCATTCTCGTCAATAATTTTTTCCATTATAGAAAACCGAACAATAACGTGATAAAAAATGCTATTTCCGCGCTGTTTGTACGTTCAATTGTAGCTCACGATCAGTATAACTGAAAAGTGTGCAATTTATGAATATTTTTACAAATTGTACAAATATATATATATATATATATATATATATATATAGGTATACATTTTTACTACTGAAAAATACGTATAGGTAAGTTTCCAAAAAATAAAATCAGTAATGCTTTCACTGACTATTCAGTGCTTTATTTTCTGATTTGATTCAGTAAACCACTTCATATTGATTTAAATGTGAAGAGATTTTAAACCTAGCTCCGTTTTCTCACAAATGTATCACTGAATCAAATCAATAATCGTTTGCATCGAACAATTAGTGAATCTCTTAACATCAATCAAAGAAATTGCACTGAGAATACCGCTGAATACCAATATCACTAAAATTCACTCCTATATTTAGAAGTTTCCATTTTGATGTAATATTCAAAACCACGTTTCATACAAATAAGTTACAATTTTGAAATGCTGGCCGCCATATTGCATCTGAAAATGTTGATTTCTTAAATTTTTACATCAAATTCCAAGTGATTCATGAATGTATGAATTTGTGAATCAGTAAACAATGACTGAATTTCAGTGACATTTGTACTGATTCTCAGTGGATTTTTACTGATATAAACCGTGAAAAAGAGAAACTATTTCTCAGTGAAGCACCGATTCCAGTTTACTCTGCAAATTAAAATATTCAAGTCCGTGATATTTCAGTGTTTCAAAAAGCTATAAATGCCAAACTGATTCAAGTTAGCGTGATTTTCACTGTTTAACAGTGAGATTTCACTGATTTTCACTTAAATTTGCACTGAATTTAGGCAGTGAAACTCATAATTCAGCGATTGACTCAAGTGAAAGTGTCATTGCTAATCAGTGATATTTCACTGTTATTCAATAAAAATACATACTGATTTGTTTCAATGAGTCATTTCTCACTGATTCAAAGACAGGCAGTAGAGAATAAACTTTGAATCTCGATTTGTCACTGAACTTCCCTTAGTTAAGCTCCTTATAAAATGAAGAAAGATTTAGAATTTAGACCAGGGCTTGCTATAAGTATATATAACCGTGGCATCCCTATTTCCACCCTTCTAGGTCTTTTCACACCTTGAAGACATGCTTTGACTTGTGAACACCACCAGATTTCACTTTTGTTCAAAGTGACTTTCGGGAGCAACTCGTTCACTATCTATTTCTCGATCAGCCAGGTGAACCCTATCACCCCTCGAACGAGACGATCAACGCCCATTGTCGACATGTCAGCAGTCTCGACACCGACTTTTTCCAAGGCTTAATAATGGTTATCGAGCCTGGGATCTCGATGCAAATTCGTCGTCCCGTGACGTCGGCAATTTATCTTGACAAGTAAAAAACGATTCGGCCAAGAAAGGTAAAGGGAAGTAGCATACAAGCTTCTCTAGAGTCTAGACTCTAGACTCTAGAGAGTTCTAGAGGCTACAATCTAGGATTTCTGGTCGGGTTTGAAGGTTTGGGTCTCGTGGACAAGGGAGCAAACGAGAAATGCGATTAACTGACCACCGCAGGGTAAATTGCGGTGATCTACTCAAGGGGTGGCTGCATCATGTCAAGGGTTCGACATAGTCCGAGAGGGTCGGTCGTGGTTCTAGTGGAGCGATTGCCTTGAGAGCAGAACCCTGCTTTCTATATGAAACGAGTCGGTCCACCGTCGCCGTGTAAACGAGTTAAGTCCCGTAATACGGTTAGGCTGATTGGTTGTACAATTAGGAAGCAATTACACCGGGAACGAGATTATGTGGCCAAAGGCCTCACCGCTTTGCACCCCAATTCACCCTGAAGCATTTCCATCGATAGATCCCTGTCCCTGTCCCTATTCCTGTCCTTCCTCACGAACACCAATTCCGAAAACAAACATTTTTTCGTCCCTCGCTGCGACTTTAACGAATCAATACTTGATCGCTTCATTCCGGCAATCTCGAGGATTTACTGCATTACGGTGTTTTATCCTTGGAACTGGTGAAGCAAAGTGAGGTAATTGACAATCTATATTTTCGTCAAAAAACAATTTAATCAAGGGGTACTTAACTGCTGTCGACACAGATTAATTATTATCCCTAAAATAAAACTAGTGATATTGGACTCTGAATTCGTTCAAAATTTCTAATTCGTTTAGTTTTCTTGGCAATCTTTAAAATGTTGAATAATGTTCTATTCAAGTATAATATACATATATACCAAGTCTTTTTATACAAATTTTTCAAAAAATGTACAACAGAATCTACATTTCCTCTATTGTCAATAAATCATTTAGGGCTTAGGCCATAAGAAATAAAAATTGTCAATGGTAATGCAAATAAATTTATGAATAATAAATGGTAACTATTCAAAATCGCATAACGATTTTGATCAGCAGTCCCAACATATCTTCTACCCAAAATATCCAGTATGCAGCTCTTGCGTATATAAGGGTGCATTCTTCCAGTGCACGCACCCGTCCTCTTTCTTTCTTTCCTCACTCGTCACGCCAACAAAGGGCACATGCGAATCATCCCCCGATTCGGGTCGAGCCCGATGATTTCTCTTCTTTTCACTGCCGCTAATCGATTATTACGGCTGATACTTCCTTGAACGAGTCTCTTTTGCGAAGCCGCATTGTGATTCGTAGAGCCAAAGGCTGAAATAAATTGTGTTGTACAAATACCCATAAATAATACGGACATGGGGTGAGAACAGAATCCCTGTTGTATATATAACATAAGGAGAAGTATAAGTAAACCGATAATGCTTTGCGGGATTTCGTCTGAGGAATGAGGTCGTTTTTTCATTTGTACTATTTTATACCACAGGCTGGTGGATTTGATTGAGCGGGCCCAAAGACCCGCAGTGAACCAAGTCTTGGATGGATGAGCTTCTCACGACAAATTTCACGTCGAATTTCTTCTTGGTAAGAACTTTTCCCTCGATTTTACCTCGTTCTTCTGACCATTTGTTATATACGATTCAATATAACACCGTTTTAATAGGAATTAAAAAATGTATTAAAATTAAAATATCGTTAAGACTATTCGAAATGTTTATCTATGAGAGTTTATAACTGGATGTGAATGAGATACTCAGAAAAAAATATCCAAATAATTCTAATAAAGTTTCTAAAATTAACTAAATAAATATTTTAATGCAGAAGACGCGCTAGACGTTTTAACTTAAATTTTTAAGGAGACGGATAATTTTAATTCGGAATGTTCCAAAGTTGATAAATTGGCAGTAACTTTATCATGAACTTTTGACATTTCAGTTCTCTTTCTGGAGTCCCTTAATTTAGGAACGATGAGCCCTGTCAGTGAATAAATATTGAAAGACTTTAGTACAGATATTATGTCTGGAAACAGAATTAGAATCTTCATGGATTTTTCACCGTAACATTTTACGAATAATTGAAAAAAATTGGAACGCCTTAGCAACAGTGTACAATTATAACCTCTCACAAAGGATGATAACAACTCTTCAACTCTTAGAAATGATCGATAACAACGTCAAATAAGGCCAAGATACCCGGTTCCATGGCCAAAAGTTTCATTTTCAAACTTTCGACTTTTGTACAAAAGTGTCAGACCATTGGAATCAGTGACAATTAATGTATCTTTCCCGTAAATTATTAATTAATTAATGAAATCCTGCTCCGGTGACAAACACGCAAAGTACATTTTTTAAATTCTTCATGTGTTTTTTGTTTACATATTTAATATAGTTATGGATCCGTTAATTATTTTTAAATGGTTCGGTTTTCCTTCACACCCTTAGTCATACACAAGTTAAAAAAAGTGATAATTAAATTTTAAAAAAAGTTCATTAAAGTTCTTTAACGTTGATGTTAGCAGCTAACTATTAAATTGGTCAAATTGTACTTTCTTTCATTCGAGAGTACTACTTATTGAACATTTTAAAATATCAGTGTCTTCATTATGATGTATACTTAATGGTAGGGGTGCCAACTTTTGCCCGTTTTCATAAATAGCATAAAAATCGCAAGTGACGGAGTCAGCGTTCGAGCGCCAATATCTGTCCCGACGCGACGTGCCTTTACCTGAGTTGCGCGAGCTGCCGCGCACACATGCACGCCTGGCGTTTTGCTGTACTTTTCACTTGTTTTCCAGTGTTTATTTCGCTTCGAAATCTTATCGAATGTTACAGAATATACTTTTTCTTTTCGTTGACTTTTTTTTCTCTTGGATTCGATTACATATATTGTATATAATGTCGACATTTACCCAAAAGATAACTTATTGAGTTTCCAATTAATAATCATTTGGATGCATTTGGATGAATGTTAAGTTGCCAGGCATCTATCAAACATTTGAAACTTTAGGCAATACAGAATTATCGGATCATAATGAAGAAAGAGTTTAACGTAAGAGGCTAGGGGAACTCACACAGAAAGCACTCCGAACACCACAATGTTTAAAATTAAAAATTAAACAAAAAACACTAAAAATAAATTAAAATTAAGAACAAATTTAATGAACAAAAATTAAATACATTTTCATAATCATACTGCAATCTCCTCGTGGAAGTATCTGATAACTAGTATTATTATAGGCTAAATGAGAATACAAGTGTTTCATTTTATGTAGGGAATTTTTGTGTGAATATTTTTAAACGCTTTTGTCCTCCATAAGGAATCCGCCAAATGATTTTTAAAATTTTGACACGAGATTCGGAAACAGGACCATCGAAAACGCCTAGACCTAGATGTCACGTTTTAAGTAAATCCAATAATTTTTTAAAATACTCAAAATCTATTAGGTGTCCTTAGATTTCATTGTTGTGGATTTTGATGTGTTTTCCGACTTTTGGCCACGGAATAGGGGAAAACGGGTCTCCTAGCCTACTGTGTAAGACTGTAAGGGGCAAGAACAACCTCTATCTATATAATGAGTCACGGCCTTAAGTAACCATTAATAAAAATTTCTAATATCAATAACAACCGCTAGCACGGTGAATAACAACCTTCAAGCGACAGTCTGAAATTATAATCCCTATAAGCAACGGACAATATCAAATCTTAGAAGTGATCAATAGGAACATGCAGCAACAAGCAATATCAGCTCCCACAAATGGACGGCAGCCACCCTATAGCGACGGGTTTGGTAACGATTAAGAACAATTTTAATCGACAATAAATAGCAACCCTTTCCAACAAACATTGAGAGCCCTCAGCATCGGTATAAATTATTATAATCCTTATAGCAACAGATTATAATATAGCAACGATCAATATTTAATATTTCAACGATTAACGATTTTTAATATCTCCAACTAAAAATTATTTATAATTTGAAGAATTCTGTTTTCCTATTGATATATTAGACATTTTTAAATTTCGAATGTTTGTGTAAAATATTTTCCGATTGTTCAATGGTCGTTTTCAAGAAAAAATAGGTTGCTTCTGAAACATTTTTAATTTTAATCTTATCGAGATATTAAATATTTATGAATTATAATGACAAAATTAAGACCTCCAAATCTAAAACTTTTGTAGCCTTTAAAATAAACGATTTTAAAATATAGGGCATCGCAAACTAAATAATTTCAACTTTTAATATGTTCTAAATCTTCAATGTCTAACTCAATATATTGAAAGGCATATTTTGCCGTGGATTAATTAAAAAAATTTTAGAATTCATCATACATTTTTGGAATTTATAAATATTTAATTACGTTGACGATAAAATATGCTGGAAGAGAAAATTATGATCCGGCAAGATATGTCGAAAGAGACAATTATAATCCTTTATATTTCGCCGGAAAGCAATTCTCGACCTATTTCATGATTTAAATGGAAAAATGGCGAAAAAAGTGAATAAGTTTCCATATTACTGAAATAATGTTTAAAATTGCATGAGAAAAGTAAAACAATTGGTCTCTGTAAGAATTTCCTACTATTTATTGGAAATTCGCAAAATATTTCCCCTTATTGTAGAAAATGCATGCTTCCTAAGGGTTTAAGAAAAGTTTCTTACAATTTACAAGTACCGTCCAGGAGTCTGATGACACCGGAAGAACTAGCCGAAAAATTAGCCTGGCTAATTTCTGCCAATTTTCAAGATTCCACTTCAACTTTCGGCCAAATGTAGGTAAATAATGTTTGAACTTTCAAAGTCATCCAAAATGAACCTTGAAATCTCTACTTTAAAATGAGCTCCTTTTGTCAATTTCCCAGAAAATAGAGACAAAAGACTGCAGTCGCTGCTCGACAGAGCAGTGTTCGTCTTCTACAATATATTGTTATGATAAAACGAGAATCAGTAAATATTTTTGCAGTTTCTTCAGCTCATTTGAAAGTAGAGATTTCAAATTCCATTCTGCATGCCTTTCAAATGTTTCCTATTATTTGCCTAGAATTTGCTAGGAGTTGAAGTTGAATTTTGAAAATTGGCAGAAATCAGACCTTAACCCACTCTTTCTCATTCACGAACTCAGTCTATATTGATCAAAAATACTTTAAATATCGCTACTTTGACTAAGTCTAAAAGCTTCTGATTGGAAATTGATTGCTAGAGAATGCAAGTGATTTTCAGTGATTTCAAGGGATTTAAATTGATGAAAATTATTTTCAGTGATTTCAGCTGCCTGCAAGTGATTTTCAGGGACTTCAACTGATTTCAACTGATTATAACCAGTGGCGAATTTCCCATATAGGCTCCTGTTTACTTTCGGTAAATAAGTGGGGGGGGGGGGACAAAATTGGATAGCTACATGTCTTACTGTGGACTCAAAATCGAGTAGTTCATTTCTGTTAGCCTGAGGGCGGAAAATTTCTGTTAGCCTAGGGGCTGTAAATACCTAAATCCGCCACTGATTGTAACAACTTTGAAAATTGATTACAGCAACTTATCTTCACTGATTGAAAATTTCTTATGATCGTTCTCACAACTCGAATAAGAAATATTAAATTATTTAACCTTCTTAAAATCTATGTACCCCTTGATCTTGATATTATGTTCTAATAAATGAAACCTTTTTTTGAAAAATTATTTAATCTGCTTGAAATCTACTCTCTAAATCTGAATTAGTAGAAAAATACTAATTGGTTGTAGTTTTCTACTAATACAAATAGCGCCGATAGGTTTACTGCTAATTAGTAAAAATCTACTAATTCAATGTGTAAGAATTACCGACTAAATGAATTTGTAACTATACCTACTGAAGGAATTGGCAATGCTATTACGAAGTTGTAGGTTCTGAAAATGTTTATATTATTTTTAATTTGTGCACAAGAAAAGGCACATAAATATTCCTTAGAATTAAGTCGATTCTAGTGATTCGGAAATACGTTTGCCAATTTCTGCACACTATAAGCTTCGAAGATGTATAAATTTTCTGAAAATACATTTTACGTAACCTAACTTTTTTTAAAGACACTTTCCCAGTTCCATTTAAACTATTCAGTTATTCTCCATTATTAAATCAAAACTTATGCATTTTTCAATAAACTAAACAGACGACAAGAATAATAATATCAGTGACCAAAATCATTTAAGTTGCAATAAATTGATGTCAGAATCCACTCGTAATGGCACTGATGGAAGCTGCCATAAGACAATGCTCCCAATTTCGCTCTCCAACCGCACTGCGCATGCGTCGCACCAACAGCCTCATTGGATGTTGATCGCGCGCTTATTTTAAATGATTGAATACGTAAATCAAATTTTCACAATATATAATAATCATAAAGAACAAAAAAATATTATGAATGACTTGAAGTTTACATTGGTGAAAAAAGTTATTCCTTCCTTTGAATTTAAAATCAACAATTTATTTTTGAAGAGTACAATCAAATAATTATTTCACCTTGCACTCTCAAAGACTATTTTGTGATCTGAAAATTAATTGTGATTATTTCCACAATGATGATTAATTCTAAAAAATTGATTGTCACATCTATTAGTTTCAAAAAAGCGCGCCATTTACAGCTAATGAGACTATCGATGCAACGCAAGCGCAGTGCAGTTGTGCAGCCGAATCGGGAACACTGCCATAAGAATCCAATGTATTTTTGCGTACGCGATTTTCAGCGCCATCTCTTGTCTCGGAGGACAAACTAAAGTCCCACATAACCGCGAAATTTGAATGTCATATCATTTTAAAAAGTAAAATGAGTTTACTATTTCCTATTTATTATCCTAAAAGAAGAAAATAAAAATACAAAAAAGATTAAAAGTATAAAATAATTATTTTATTGCATAAAATAGCTTGAAGTATTTTTTAAATAGTTTTGAAAATAGAAAATGTCTGCAAGGTATAAATTTGGAATATTATATTGTTCATACAATTTATTATTATTATTATTATAGCAATATAATCTAAGAATATAAATTGAGAAAAAACTCAGAAACTATCGGAAAGTATTAAAAAATTAAAACATTATTTTTCTATAGCTATTCATTGCTACTCATTGAAATAGTAAGCTAGTATATCATTAAGCTATTTCCCTTTCGGCGAGCCTCTAGGGGTAAGCGTGACACTACCCGATTCGGGTAGTGTTTTTTTAGGTGGATTTGTAGTAAATGGGCTCACCACACCCACTACTACTACCCAGTACTACTAAGCAAATTAGTGGAATACCCTTACTAATTCATTTAGTAACACAAATCTTACTATTACATGTAGTAGAAAATGATAAAATTACTAATTTAACCGTGGGACACAATGCTACTAATGACATTAGTAAAATGTCTACTAAATCGGATTTAGAAAGTATGTACCCCTTGATCTTCATATTATTTTCTAATAAATGAAACCTTGTTTTGAAAACATCCGATATGGTTGCGATTAGATTTAGTCGCGGAGAACTGCCTGCCCGTTGAAATCGATTACATACATGGGCATATGCGGGATTCAGGAGGCCCCAAACCAACGAGCAGAGCACACCCCTGGTGTGCATCACCTTTCGTGTTTACACGTTCTACGGGGCCCCATAAATAAGCTTGTCCGACACGGTCGCCCGGCGGGAAAACTTGACTAATTGCGAGAAGCCTGCGTTGTTCGTACTCGAGCGCGATGTGTGGAGGTAGACTCGCTTGTATGGTGTACCTAGTGCCTCCCCATAATAGCAGAGCTACTCCTTTCCACCGGAGAAGATATCTCTCGAAACGAGCCTTAATGTACAGTTTGAGCACGTTCCGCGGTTTTTCCTCGGCCGTTCATCATTTCAAGACTAATCTCTTCCACTTGGGTTGCAACGACGCGTCGTTTGTCTTGGTTCCAGAATCCTGTTCCGGTCTGTGTCAGAATTTCCTCTCGGACAGACAACCGTCTGGCATGTGCCATTTTACTGCAACGCAATTTTAATGAAAATTCAAATCAGGTTAGTTTGCCTTGGTTCCAGAATCGTGTTCCGGTCTGTGTCACAATTTTTTCCCGGACAGACATCCGCATGGCATGTGCCATTTTACTGCAACGCAATTTTAATAAAAATTCAAAATATGGTGAGTATTGCTTAACCATTAGGTTACGCTTTTTTAGACGATTTAGGACCTTCCCTCCCTCCTTGTAATATAATCGTGACAATAGACAATACCCCCGCCCCTCCACGCCATTGTTAAGTAAATTTTATTAATCTGATTGTTTCGCTATGAATTCAGCTGAAAATTCCTGTACAGGAACTTCGGAGGATCCTGCAGATGTCCCTGTACAGGAACTTCGGAGGATCCTGCACATGTCCCTGTACAGGAAACAGCACACGAACCTGTACAGGTAATCTTGAAGGTTCCTGTGCAGGAATTTGGCAAAGGAAACTGTACATGATCCTGCAAAGCAACCTGTACCGACAAAGGAACCTTTGAATGATCCTGTACGGCTTTCTGTACAGGTTCCATTGCGAAGAAAATTGAGGCGCAGGTTCCTGTACAGAAGCATGTATAGGATCCCTCACAGAAAGACGTCAAAGGAACCTTTGGAAGGATCCTGTACAGAAACACGTATAGGGTCCTTTGCAGAAAGCCATCGTGAAAACTCATGTCGCTTACATCTATAAAGTTGCCTTCCTATTATTCCCTTGAAGATCCAACTCACCATTGAGAGAGCCAAGCAACTAGCGAACCCTCGCGGATTAGTTCCTACGCAGGTTCATGTATATGATCCTGAAATGAACCCACACCTCAATTGACTCTGTGAAGGATCATGTACAGGATCATTCAAAGGTTACCTTGTATATAAATTCCTTTGCAGGATCATGTACAGTTTCCTTCGCCAAGTGAACCGTCAAGATTACCTGCACAGGATTGTGTGTAGTTTTCAGTATAGGAACATGTGCAGGATCCTCCGAGGTTCCTGAACAGGCATTTTTAGCTGGGTATTTGTTATAGAAAACTGTACACATAAAAAAATAGCAATAGTTTTTGCATACGTGTGCAAAAACTATTGCTATTTTTTATTTGTACAGTTTTCTATAACAAATAATAATACAGGGTGTCCCAGTACTCAAGGTACATTTTTATATTTTTGAATTCCTCATAAAAAATGGAGTTGAAAATACTAATAAGAATTTGTTGTAAAGTTAATAATTAATGAGCAATTATCAACTAAAGATTACCCAATGGGAAGCATGCGTTAAATGGACAACAATCCTTTTGTCACTGATGAGGGTGTGTGTGTAAAAAAGGAATTTTAAATTTGCAGGAGGTTGTGAATATCA